>CM038678.1:60416546-60686612 GCA_021605205.1 Aegilops longissima | reverse complement strand
TTGACTTCTTATGGGAAGTTCTTTTGTTTCTGGTGCTCTGCTTGTGGGGTTCGTCATCTTCCTCACTTGGTGTGTCGAGCCCCTTGTGTTGGCGTTGAGTTTGCGGATTGCTTGAAGACCCAACAATCTCTGTGGGTATGTAGCGACCAGACCGAATGGATCCGATCTACGTGCTCGTGTCATCCTGTATCGATGTCTGACACCACCACAGTGCTTGAAGGATTTATTGCGAGTGGCAATCACACACTTATTACATCGTTGTCCACAAGGAACTTATTACAATAATATGGCTTAAGGCCATCTAATAATAACAGCGGAAGGCTTGGAAGATAAGCGATTCCATCAACTCCAACGGCATCACTGAGTATAGAACCACGACCTAACACCTTACTGAAATGCGATGCAGAAAAGTCTGCATAGCGTGAAAAGTTGCAGCCAAGCAGGTCGACACATGGAATATCTTGGCAATGTAACACATAAGAGCAATGAATGAATAAGCCTATACTACATGCATATATGGCTGGTGGTAAGGCTCTCTGATTACATTGCATAAAGCTGATTTTCCCTACATCAAAGGAATAATTTTATTTAACTATCATGGTGGTTGTTAAACATTGAGAATGGTTGACAGCATCCTCAATCCCAATTAAAAAGTACTCATCAAAACCCAATAACTTTTATTAGAGGTAACATGTTGAGATTCACATGATATTCAATTACAGGATACTCAAATTGTCCATAACCGGGGACACGGTTAATCATGATTAGTTTATACACTCTGCAGAGGTTTGCGCACTTTTCCCCACAAGACTCGATCGCCTCCGCTTGGTTCTCGCACTACATGGTGTTTGAAAGCGGATGGCGAGACATAGTCTTTCGAAGCGCTAGCACCTTACATGTGGGTGGAGCCGTACCAACCTACATCCCCTACATCAGCTAGCCTACCCGTAGAGTTCATACGACTTAGTCAACTCTTGAGCCCATAATTGGCTTGTGGCTGCTACGGAAGTTTCAGTTTGAATAATCTTATGATCCCTTAGAGCACAGGTGGCGGTCGAAGAAATCTGAGCAAGTCTGATGGAAACCAGGTGCCTCAATCCACCCAGGATGTGTGTTTAGGTTGCCACCTTAGATAAACCATTAATTAACAATCTCACATCTGTCATGGATATTCACTCACCCAATCCGTCTACTAGCATAGCATGGCATGAACAAGCAAGCGTAGAAGTAACTCCCAAGGTTTCATAAGTAAAACAGGTAATGGTACTACCTCAATCTACTTCCCATCCCACAATTTAATTAGATCCTAATCATGCAAGTGTTTGAGGAATAGATCTAATGCATAAAAACTGGGTAGTAGAAAAGGTATGATCAAAGTGTTACTTGCCTTCTTGATGATCCATGAGACCTAGAGATTGAAGTAACAAGCGGCGCCTCCGGGTGATCTAGCAGACAAACAACAAGCATACAATAAGTACTCATCTAATGCGGAAATCTCGAATAAAAGATCTAACCAGAAAGTTCAACTTAAGAACCCTGGTTGTAAAAATTGAATCAAAATAAACTCGAAAGTCGAAACTCGAGAGAAGCGACTCGGTTTAGCAATCTGAAATTAGGTCAAAATTTCACAGTAGCAAAACTCTGTGAAAGTAGGGTAGTCGGACGGCGGTTTAGTTCTGAAACTCGAGCGTTTCAATCACTGATTCCGATAAGCGGCGAGAAATAAAACAGATTTGAAAATCGGATCTGAAATCAAATCAGAAAATAACGGATTAAATCCGATTAAAAGAAAATGACGAGCGGTTTAAATAGCGGACGTTAGTTATGAAACGAATCCAACGAGCGCGTTCATTAAAGCGAGCGGTTCGGTGAGCGTTCTTAAATAAAAAACCGAAAAAATAAAACCATCTAGGTTTTTAAAAAACCGAACATCTTTTTTTAAATAAAAAACCGGATCGGGCGGCAGGCGCTACCTCCGGTGATCTCGCCAGCGAGCTCGGGGCGAGGTGGGAGGTCAGCCGAGGAGGTGAGGCGGCGAGGTTCAGCGGCGGCGGAAGCAATGGCCTTCAGCTGCGAGGTTGGTCTGGTCGGGTGAGAAGTGGCGTGTGAGAGAGGCGGGGGTATTTATGAGAGGGGGTTCGTGTGGCTTAGGGGAGGGCAAGGAGGCGAGGCGGACTCCGGCGGCGAGCGATGGCGTCTTGTGGTGGGGCACCTCGCTCGGGCGACGAGACCTGTGAGGAGGAGGAGGTGGGCAGGCTATTTGGGCGGCTGGGCCTCGGCCCGAGCGCGTCGTATTTTTTAAATAAAATTTAAACCAAATGAATTAAAAATACCAAATGAACTCCAAATTAAATAAAACAAATTTTCCCGACTCCTAAAATGAGTGAACAAAATGAACTTTAAAAGCGGCAAACATGCATAATTTTTTTAAAATGCTCATTTTGCCTAAGCAAAATAAATCTTCAAAACCAAATTTGATTTATTTATAAAACCTTCATTTTCCTAAATGTTGGGAAAGTCATATTATTCCCTCTCCAAATATTTTTATAGGAAAAACTTTATGAAGATAATTTAAATAAATCCAATTGATCCTATTTTAAAATTTGAGAAATCCCAAATATGAAAATAATGAAACTTCCAACTCTCTCAGGGTCCTTGAGTTCGTGAAATTTCTAGGATCGGAAAATGCGAGAAAATATGATATGCATGATGACCTAATGTATAACATTCCAAATTGAAAATTTGGGATGTTACAAACTCTATAAGATGAATCTAGCCCTCGAGATTAGGGTTAACTAGAAAATAGGTGTGGGTGGTCCTTAAGCAAAACTTCCTCTCTTTCCCGGTGGCTTCATCCTCGGTGTGGTGGCTCCTTTGAACTTTGCAAAACTTGATAACCTTGCTGCGGGTAACTCTCTGCTGGCATAATCGAGAATCTTAACGGTTTTTCCTCATAGGTCAAGTCATCCTTCATTGAATTGCTTCGGTGGCTTTGTGTCTCTTAATGGTACCTCTGCTATCTCGGGGTGACATTTCTTCAAGCTGAGAAACATGGAATACATCATGAACTCTGACAGTCCTTACAGCAATTCCAACTTATCATAACTTCTCCCATGCGTTGCAAAATCTTATCTGTCCAACGAAGCAGGGGTGCTAACTTTCCTTTCACTCCAAAGCGCTTAACTCCTCGAAGCGGGATACTTTGAGATATACTCTGTCTCCAACTTCATACTCAATCGCTGCGCGCTTGAATCGGCATAGCTCTTACATGCAGGACTGGGCTACCTTGAGCTGTCTCGATTCAACAACTTTCATTGAGACTCCTTAATCAAATCTAGTCCAAACAATGCGGCGATCTCGGTTTAGTCCCATGACAACGGTGTCCTGCACCTTCTTCCATACAAAGCCTCGAAAGGTGCCATCTTCAAGCTGGTTTGGTAGCTGTTATTGTAGGAAAATTCTGCATACGGCAAATTATCATCCCAACTAGATCCATAATCTAGTGCACAAGCTGAAGGAAATATGCCCTAGAGGCAATAATAAAGTTATTATTTATTTCCTTATATCATGATAAATGTTTATTATTCATGCTAGAATTGTATTAACCGGAAACAGAATACATGTGTGAATAAATAGACAAACAGATAGTCACTAGTATGCCTCTACTAGACTAGCTCATTAATCGAAGATGGTTATGTTTCCTAACCATAGACATGTGTTGTCATTTGATTAATGGGATCACATCATTAGGAGAATGATGTGATTGACATGACCCATTTCATTAGCTTAGCACTTGATGCGTTTAGTATGTTGCTTATGCTATCTTCATGACTTATACAAAGTTCCTGCAACTATGAGATTATGCAACTCCGTTTACGGAGGAACACTTTGTGTGCTACCAAACATCCTGGCGTACGCTGGGTGATTATAAAGGTACTCTACAAGTGTCTCCGAAAGTATATGTTGAGTTGGCATGAATCAAGATTAGGATTTGTCACTCCGATTGTCGGAGAGGTATCTCTGGGCCTTCTCGGTAATACACATCACATAAGCCTTGCAAGCATTACAACTAATGAGTTAGTTGTGAGATGATGTATTACGGAACGAGTAAAGAGACTTACGGTAGCAGATTGAACTAGGTATTGGATACCGACGATCGAATCTCGGGTAAGTAACATACCGATGACAAAGGGAACAACGTATGTTGTTATGCGGTTTGACCGATAAAGATCTTCGTAGAATATGTAGGAACCAATATGGGCATCCAGGTTCCGCTATTGGTTATTGACCAAGAATGGTTCTAGGTCATGTCTACATAGTTCTCGAACCGTAGGGTCCGCACGCTTAAGGTTTCGATGGCGGTTATATTATGAGTTTATGTATTTTGATGTACGAAGGAGTTGAGTCCGGATGTGATCACGGACATGACGAGGAGTCTCGAAATGTTGAGACATAAAGATTGATATATTGGATGGCTATATTCGGACACGGAAAGGTTCGGAAGTTTCGGAGAAAACGGAGTCTTGGGAGGGTTACGGAACCCCGGGGAAGTAATGGGCCTTATTGGGCCAAGAGGGAGAGAGGGCTGCACCGGGGAGGTGGCGCGCCCCCCATGGGGAGTCGAATTGGACTAGGAGGCGGGCGAGGCCCCCTTCCCTCTCCTCTCCTCTCTTTCCTTCCCCTTCCCTCTTCCTAGTAGGACTAGGAAGGGAGTCCTACTCCTACTAGGAGGAGGACTTCCCCCTCCTTAGTCGCCTCCTAGGGCGGCCGGCCTCCCCTTGCTCCTTTATATCACTGGGGCAGGGGGCACCCTAGAACACACAAGTTGATCTTCGTGATCGTTCCTTAGCCGTGTCGGTGCCCCCTCCACCATATTCCACCTCGGTCATATTGTAGCGGTGCTTAGGCGAAGCCTGCGACGATAGAACATCAAGATCGTCCTGCCTTGCCGTCGTCTTGTGGAACTCCTCCCCGACGCTTTGCTAGATCGGAGCCGGGGATCGTCATCGAGCTGAGCGTGTGCTAAGAACTCGGAGGTGCGAATGCGGTGCTTGGATCGGTCGGATCGTGAAGGCGTCGACTACATCAACAGCGTTGATATAGCGCTTCGCTTTCGGTCTCACAGTGCGTGGGCGGACACTCTCCCCTCTCGTTGCTATGCCATCACCATGGTCTTGCGTGATCGTAGGAAATTTTTGAAATTACTCGTTACCCAACATGGCATCGAGCCTGGTTTTATCGTTGATGTCATATGCACGAGTAGAACACAAGTGAGTTGTGGGCGATACAAGTCATACTGCCTACCAGCATGTCATACTTTGGTTCAGCGGTATTGTGAGATGAAGCGGCCGGACCGACATTACGCGTGCGCTTCTGCGAGACTGGTTTCACCGTTCGAGCACTCGTGCTTAAAGGTGGCTGGCGGGTGTCTGTCTCTCGACTTTAGTTGAACCGAGTGTGGCTCGCCGGTCCTTGAGAAGGTTAAAGCGAGTCTATTTGGCGAAATATCGTTGTGGTTTTGATGCGTAGGTGAGAACGGTTCTTGCTCAGCCCATAGCAGCCACGTAAAACTTGCAACAACAAAGTAGAGGGCGTCTAACTTGTTTTTGCAGGGCATGTTGTGATGTGATATGGTCAAGGCGTGATGCTATATTTTATTGTATGAGATGATCATGTTTTGTAACGAGTTATCGGCAACTGGCGAGGAACCATATGGTTGTCGCTTTATTGTATGAAATGCAAGCGCCATGTAATTGCTTTACTTTATCACTAAGCGGTAGCGATAGTCGTAGAAGCAATAGTTGGCGAGGCGACAACGATGCTACGATGGAGATCAAGGTGTCGCGCCGGTGGCGATGGTGATCATGGCGGTGCTTGGAGATGGAATCACAAGCACAAGATGATGATGGCCATATCATATCACTTATATTGATTGCATGTGATGTTTATCCTTTATGCATCTTATCTTGCTTTGTTTGACGGTAGCATTATAAGATGATCTCTCACTAAAATTATCAAGAAGTGTTCTCCTGAGTATGCACCGTTGCTAAAAGTTCGTAGTACCCGGACACCACGTGATGATCGGGTGTGATAAGTTCTCGTCCATCTACAACGGTGCAAGCCAGTTTTGCACACGCAGAATACTCGGGTTAAACTTGACGAGCCTAGCATATGCAGATATGGCCTCGAACACGGAGACCGAAGGTCGAGCGTGAATCATATAGTAGATATGATCAACATAGTGATGTTCACCATTGAAACTACTCCATCTCACGTGATGATCGGACATGGTTTAGTTAATTTGGATCACGTAAACACTTAGATGACTAGAGATGTCTGTCTAAGTGGGAGTTTTAATATGATTAATTCAAACTTAAATTATCATGAACTTAGTACACGATAGTATTTTGCTTATCTATGTTTCTTTGTAGATAGATGGCTCGTCTTTGTTGTTCCGTTGAATTTTAATCGTTCCTTGAGAAAGCAAAGTTGAAAGATGATGGTAGCAATTACACGGACTGGGAGCACCACTGGGTGCGAACCTGCTGCAGGAGCTGCACCGGTTGTGAACGTCTGGCAAAGCAAAGTGATGACTACTCTATAGTTCGGTGTGCCATGCTTTACGGCTTAGAACGGGTCTTCAACGACGTTTTGAGCGTCATGGAGCATATGAGATGTTCCAGAGTTGAAGTTAATATTTCAAGCAAATGCCGGATTGAGAGATATGAAGTCTCCAATAAGTTCTATAGCTGCAAGATGGAGGAGAATAGTTACATCGGTGAGCACATACTCAAAATGTGCGGGTATAATAATCACTTAATTCAGCTGGGAGTTAATCTTCCGGATGATAGTGTCATTGACAAATTCTCCAATCACTGCCACCAAGCTACAAGAGCTTCGTGATGAACTATAATATGCAAGGGATGACTAAGACAATTCTGAGCTCTTAGCAATGCTAAAAGCAGCGGAGGTAGAAATCAAGAAAGAACATCAAGTGTTGATGGTCAACAAGACCACTAGTTTCAAGAAAAGGGCAAAGGAAAGAAGAGGAAACTTCAAAAGAACAGCAAGAAAGTTGCTGATCAAGAGAAGAAACCCAAGTCTGGACCTAAGCACTGGCCGAGTGTTTTCTGCAAGCAAACTGGACCTTTGAAGCGGAACTGCCCCAAGTATTTGGCGGATAAGAAGGATGGCAAGGTGAACAAAGGTATATGTGATATACATGTTATTGATGTGTACCTTACTAGAGCTCGTAGTAGCACTTGGGTATTTGATCTTGGTTACATTGCTCATATTTGCAACTCGAAGCAGGGACTACTGGAATAGGCGAGCACGGCAAAGGGCGAGGTGACGATCTTGGCGTGGGAAATGGTTCCAAAGTCAATGTGATCGCGGATCGACACGCTACCTCTACATCTACCTTGAGGATTAGTTTTAGACCTAAATAATTGTTATTTGGTGCCAGCGTTGAGCATGAACATTATATCTGGATCTTGTTTGATGCGAGGCGGTTATTCATTTAAATCGAGAGAATAATGGTTGTTCTATTTATATGAGTAATATCTTTTATGGTCATGCACCCTTGAAGAATGGTCTATTCTTATTGAATCTCGACGAGTAGTGATACACATATTCATAATGTCGAAGCCAAAAGATGAGAGTTGATAATGATAGTGCAACTTATTTGTGGCTTGCCGTTTAGGTCATATTGGTGTAAAACGCATGAAGAAACTCCATACAGATGGACTTTTGGAATCACTTGATTATGAATCACTTGGTACTTGCGAACCATGCCTCATGGGCAAGATGACTAAAACACCATTCTCCGGTTGTATGGAGAGAGCAACAGACTTGTTGGAAATCATACATCTGAGATGTGTGTGGTCCGATGAATGTTGAAGCTCGTGGTGGATATCGTTATTTTCTCACCTTCACGGATGATTTAAGCAGATATGGGTATATCTACTTGATGAAACATAAATCTGAAACATTTGAAAAGTTCAAAGAATTTCAGAGTGAAGTTGAAAATCATCGTAACAAGAAAATAAAGTTTCTACGATCTGATCGTGGAGGAGAATATTTGAGTTCTGAGTTTGGTCTACATTTGAAGCAATGCGGAATAGTTTAGCAACTCACGCCACGGGAACACCACAGCGTAATGGTGTGTCGAGCGTCGTGTCGTACTTTACTAGATATGGTGCGATCTATGATGTCTATTTCGATTTACCGCTATCGTTTTGGGGTTATGCTTTAGAGGCGGCCGCATTCACGTTAAATAGGACACCGTCAAAATCCGTTGAGGCGGCGCCTTATGAACTATGGTTTAGCAAGAAACCAAAGTTGTCGTTTCTGAAAGTTTGGGGTTGCGATGCTTATGTGAAGAAACTTCAACCTGATAAGCTTGAACCCAAATCGGAAAAATGTGTCTTCATAGGATACCCAAAGGAGACTATTGGGTATACCTTCTATCACAGATCCGAAGGCAAGACATTTGTTGCTAAAATGGATCCTTTCTAGAGAAGGAGTTTCTCTCGAAAGAAGTGAGTGGGAGGAAAGTGGAACTTGATGAGGTAATAGTACCAGCTCCCTTATTGGAAAGTAGTTGGTCACGAAATCAGTTTCGTAACACCTACACCGATTAGTGAGGAAGATAATGATGAAGATCATGAAACTTCAGATCAAGTTGTCACTGAACTTGTAGATCAACAGAATAAAATCCGCACTGCAGTGATGCGGTAATCCTATTCTGAAGTCATGCTACTAGATCATGGTGAACCTACGAACTATGAAGAAGCGATGGAGAGCCCAGATTCCATAAAATGGCTTGAAGCCATGAAATCTGAGATGGGATCCATGTATGAGAACAAAGTATGGACTTTGGTAGACTTGCCCGATGATCGGCAAGCTATTGAGAATAAATGGATCTTTAAGAAGAAGACCGCGCTGATGGTAATGTAACTGTCTACAAAGCTCGACTTGTTGCAAAAGGTTTTCGACAAGTTCAAGGGGTTGACTACGATGAGACTTTCTCACCAGTGGCGATGCTTAAGTCTGTCCGAATCATGTTAGCAATTGCCGCATTTTATGATTATGAAATTTGGCAAATGGATGTAAAACTGCATTCTTGAATGGATTTCTAGAAGAAGAGTTGTATATGATGCAACCAGAAGGTTTTGTTGATCCAAAGGGTACTAACAAAGTGTGCAAGCTCAACGATCAATTTATGGTGCAGTGCAAGCCTCTCGGAGTTGGAATAAGCGCTTTGATAGTGTGATCAAAGCATATGGTTTTATCTGAGACTTTTGGAGAAGCTGTGATTTACAAGAAAGTGAGTGGGAGCTCAGTAGCATTTCGATATTATATGTGGACGACATATTGTTGATTGGAAATGATATAGAATTTCTGGATAGCATAAAGGATACTTGAATAAAAGTTTTTCAATGAAAGACCTCGGTGAAGCTGCTTACATATTGGGCATCAAGATCTATAGAGATAGATCAAGGCGCTTAATAGGACTTTCACAAAGCACATACCTTGATAAAGTTTTGAAGAAGTTCAAAATGGATCGAGCAAAGAAAGGTTTTTTACCTGTAGTACAAGGTGTAAGATTGAGTCGACTCAATGCCCGACCACAGCAGAAGATAGGAGAAAATGAAAATGTTCCTATGCTTCAGCCATAGGCTCTATCATGTATGCAATGCTGTGTACCGACACGACGTATGCTTAGCTGTAAGCTTGGCGGGAAGGTACCAAAGTAATCCAGGAGTGGATCATTTGGATAGCGGTCAAGAACATCTGAAATACCTGAAAAGGACTAAGGATATGTTTCTCGTATATGGAGGTGACAAAGAGCTAGTCGTAAATGGTTACGTCGATGCAAGCTTTGACACTGATCCAGACGATTCTAAATCGCAAACCGGATACGTATTTTTATTAAGCGGTGGAGCTGTCGGTTGGTGCAGTTCTAAACAAAGCGTCGTGGCGGGATCTACATGTGAAGCGGAGTACATAGCTGCTTGAAGCAGCAAATGAAGGAGTCTGGATGAAAGAGTTCATTTCCGATCTAGGTGTCATACCTAGTGCATCGGGACCAATGAAGATCTTCTGTGACAATCTTGGTGCAATTGCCTTGGCAAAGGAATCCAGATTTCACAAGAGGACCAAGCATATCAAGAGACGCTTCAATTCCATTCGGACCAAGTCCAAGTGGGAGACATAGAGATTTGCAAAATACATACGGATCTGAATGTTGCGAGACCCGTTGAATAAGCCTCTTCCACGAGCAAAACATGATCAGCACCAAGACTCCATGGGTGTTAGAATCATTCTTGTGTAATCTAGATTATTGACTCTAGTGCAAGTGGGAGATGAAGGAAATATGCCCTAGAGGCAATAATAAAGTTATTATTTATTTCCTTATATCATGATAAATGTTTATTATTCATGCTAGAATTGTATTAACGGAAACATAATACATGTGTGAATAAATAGACAAGCAGATAGTCACTAGTATGCCTCTACTAGACTAGCTCATTAATCAAGATGGTTATGTTTCCTAACCATAGACATGTGTTGTCATTTGATTAATGGGATCACATCATTAGGAGAATGATGTGATTGACATGACCCATTTCATTAGCTTAGCACTTGATCGTTTAGTATGTTGCTTATGCTATCTTCATGACTTATACAAAGTTCCTGCAACTATGAGATTATGCAACTCCGTTTACTGGAGGAACACTTTGTGTGCTACCAAACATCACAACGTAATCGGGTGATTATAAAGGTACTCTACAAGTGTCTCCGAAAGTATATGTTGAGTTGGCATGAATCAAGATTAGGATTTGTCACTCCGATTGTCGGAGAGGTATCTCTGGGCCTTCTCGGTAATACACATCACATAAGCCTTGCAAGCATTACAACTAATGAGTTAGTTGTGAGATGATGTATTACGAAGCGAGTAAAGAGACTTACGATAACGCGAGATTGAACTAGGTATTGGATACCGACGATCGAATCTCGGGTAAGTAACATACCGATGACAAAGGGAACAACGATGTTGTTATGCGGTTTGACCGATAAAGATCTTCAGTAGAATATGTAGGAACCAATATGGGCATCCAGGTTCCGCTATTGGTTATTGACCAAGAATGGTTCTAGGTCATGTCTACATAGTTCTCGAACCGTAGGGTCCATGCACGCTTAAGGTTTCATGGCGGTTATATTATGAGTTTATGTATTTTGATGTACCAAGGAGTTCGAGTCCGGATGTGATCACGGACATGACGAGGAGTCTCGAAATGTTCGAGACATAAAGATTGATATATTGGACGGCTATATTCGGACACGGAAAGGTTCGGAAGTTTCGGAGAAAACGAGGAGTGGGAGGGGTTACGGAACCCCGGGAAGTAATGGGCCTTATTGGGCCAAGAGGGAGAGAGAGGGCTGCACCAGGAGGTGGCGCGCCCCATGGGGAGTCCGAATGGACTAGGAGGGGCGCCCCCTTCCCTCTCCCTCTCTCTTCCTTCCCCTTCCCTCTTCCTAGTAGGACTAGGAAAGGGAGTCCTACTCTACTAGGAGGAGGACTCCCCCTCCCTGGTCGCCTCCTAGGGCGGCCGGCCCTCCCCTTGCTCATTTATATCTCTGGGGCAGGGGGCACCCTAGAACACACAAGTTGATCTTCGTGATCGTTCCTTAGCCGTGTGCGGTGCCCCCTCCACCATATTCCACCTCGGTCATATTGTAGCGGTGCTTAGGCGAAGCCCTGCGACGTAGAACATCAAGATCGTCACCACGTCGTCTTGTGGAACTCCTCCCCGACGCTTTGCTGGATCGGATCCCGGGATCGTCATCGAGCTGAGCGTGTGCTAAGAACTTCGGAGGTGCCGAATAACGGTGCTTGGATCGGTCGGATCGTGAAGACGCATCGACTACATCAACAGCGTTGATATAACGCTTCGCTTTCGGTCTCACGAGGGTGCGTGGGCGGACACTCTCCTCTCGTTGCTATGCCATCACCATGGTCTTGCGTGATCGTAGGAAATTTTTGAAATTACTCGTTACCCAACACAAGCTCTCAGCATGTCCTCCAAAATCTGATTGACTCTCTCGGTCTGTCCATCGGTATGTGGGTGGAAAGCTGTCTTTGAATTCAATCGGGTTCCCAATGTTTCATGCAACGGGTTCCAAAATTTCAAGTAAACTGGGTTCCTCTATCCGATCGATGCTCCTCGGAACTCCGTGTAAGCACACAATTCTGGTCATGTATATCTTTGCCAACTTAGCACTGCTATAGGTAGTCTTGATTGGAATGAAATGAGCTACCTTCAAAGCGATCGACTATGACCCAAATCGAGTCATATCTGAACGGGTCTTTGGCAAACCTGTGATGAAATCCATGCCTAGTTTATCCCACTTCCATTCGGTATCGGCAGCGGTTGTAACAATCCTGCTGGCTTCGATGTTCTGCCTTTACTTTCTGACATACGTCGTAAATTGCTACATACTCCGCAATATCCTTCTTCATTCCGGTCCACGGAAAATATTCTTCAAATCCAAATACATCTTGGTATTTCCTGGGTGAATCGAATAGGGTGAATCATGGGCTTCTTGTAAAATCAACTTCCGATCTACGGGTCATTGGGCACATAAACACGGTCTTCAAACCATAGGGTATCGTGCTCATCCTCACGAAATCCTTTAGCTTTTCCTTTGCTCATTTTCTCCTTCATAGAGGCAACTTCCTTATCTGCCTTTTGGGCTTCTCTGATTTTGTCCATCGATTATCGATCAATCTCCAATGCTGCTACATAGCCTCTCGAACTATTTCCAAACATAGCTCTCGAAGGTCCTCGGCTAACTCATTGGGTATTCCTCCCATCATTAGGGTATTGACGTGGCTCTTACGGCTCAATCGCGTCTGCTACAACATTAGCCTTTCGGGTGATAATGCAATCTCATATCATAATCCTTGATTAGCTCTAACCATCTCCTTTGTCCGAGATTCAATTCATACGTGTGAAGATGTACTTCAAACTCTTGTGATCCGTATATACTTCACAATGATTCCCAATGAGAAAATGTCTCCATGTCTTCAAGGCATGCTGTGGCTGCTAACTCCAAATCATGAGTGGCATAATTCAACTCATGAGGCTTAAGTTGTCGTGAAGCATACGAAACAACTCTTCCTTCCTGCATAAGCACTGCTCCAAGTCCTCGACGTGAAGCGTCGCAATACACCTCATAATCCTTAGTTTGATCTGGCAATATCAAAACTGGTGAGGTAACCAATCTTTTCTTCAACTCCTGAAAACTTGCCTCACAGTCCTCAGTCCATATGAATTTGTTTTCCTTCTTCAACAATTCAGTCATAGGCTTTGCAATCCTTGAGAAATTCTCAATGAATCTTCGGTAGTATCCTGCGAGTCCAAGGAAACTCCGAATCTCTCCAACTGTCGTTGGTGCTTCCCATTTAGTTCTGGTCTCAACTTTTGTGGGGTCAACTGCTATTCCTTCTCCGGATATAACATGTCCGAGAAATCCAACTTCCTTTAGCCAAAACTCACATTTGCTGAACTTGGCATACAACTGGTGTTCCCTCAGTTTCTCCAAAACCAATCGCAAATGTTCCTTGTGTTCCTCTTCATTCTTCGAGAAAATCAAAATATCATCAATGAACACCACGACGAACTTATCCAAAACTCCATAAACACTTTGTTCATCGGTTCATGAAATATGCTGGTGCGTTAGTCAGTCCAAATGACATAACGGTATACTCGTACAGTCCATATCTCGTGGTAAATGCGGTCTTGGGTATATCTTGCTCCCGAATCTTCAACTGATGGTACCACGATCGCAAGTCGATCTTAGAAAACACTTTGGCTCCTTGCAAGCGATCAAACAGATCATTTATCATAGGTAGTGGGTACTTGTTCTTGATTGTTACTTCATTCAATCCACGATAATCAACAACCATTCTCAAAGATCCATCCTTCTTCTCCACTAACAAAGCGGGTGATCCCCAAGGTGAAGAACTTGGGCGAATAAAACCTTTATCCAATAGTTCCTTAATCTGCTTCTTGATTTCCGCCATATCCTTTGCGGGCATCCTCATCGGTCGCTTGATATCGGGCCTGTTCTCGCAACAGCTCGATCAAAACTCAATGTCTCTATCCGCGGCATTCACGCAACTCTTACGGAAATACATCAGGATAATCCTTTACCACGGTACTTCTTCCTGTACCACTCACGATAAGCAATTAACTTGTGCTCTCCTCGGCTCGTGCCGTGATACATATAAATCCTCCTTCCTTCGGTGTGGTGAGCAAAATTGACCTTGTGGTACAATCTATGTTTCCTCCATACTTTGATAACCAATCCATACCTAATATCACATCCAATCCTTGGGATTCCGAACTATTAGGTGCGAGGGAAAACATAGTGTCCAATCCTTAGTGGCGGTCGATCACACCATTTACTAGCCATGTACTCTGCTCGGGTGAGGTTACTAGCATGGGTGACCTAAGGGCTTGGGTTGGTAACTTGTACTTATCCACAAATCCCTTGATATGTATGAATGCGATGCACCAAGATCGAAAAGAACAACTGCAGTAAATGACTTAACCAAAACTTACCGATTCTTGCATCGGGCTGATCTTCAACCTCCTCCACATCAATGTGGTTCACATCCCCTGTTGAAAGGGTTGGGCTTCTTTCGAGCTTCCATTGCCATTTCCATTCGGCCTTCGGACAGTCATTTGCATAGTGCCCGCCTTGCGGCACTTAAAGCAAGTAATGTGACTCAGGTCTACCTTGGATGGTGTTGACGGGTTGGTGCGATTCTGTCCGTTGCTTCCTCCATTCCTGTTCCCATTCTTGGTGCCATTATGGTTGTGCGAATTACTTCCTCCATGGGTATGCTGAAACTGAATTCCTGATTTAGGGGTATAACGAGGCCTGCTGGGATCGAGTTATACTTCCCTTGTCCATACTTCCGCTTGCAGTTCTCAATTCTTTGCTGCTTCCTTCAATCATGAGAGCTCGGTCTACTAACTCCTGGTAGTTGTTGAAACTTGCTACCATCAACGGCATGCTGAACTCATCATTTAGTCCTTCTAGAAACTTCTCCTGTTTAGCTGCATCTGTAGCAACGTCATCTGGGGCATAACGTGCTAATTTGCTAAAGTCATCCACGATCTTGTGTGAGTCCTTCCTCCTTGGCGTGGGTTGCGAAACTCACGCTTCTTCATGGCCATGGCTCCTCTTTGAAACATGAGCGGTCTGAAAAGCTTGCTGGAAACTGGTCCCATGTGGCGGTGTCTCACGGGTAAGTGGCTGTGAAATTCTCCCACCATGCTCTGCGGGTCCTTCAAGCTGATGTGCTGCAAACTTCACTCTTTCACCATCTGTGCATCCTGCAGTGGTCAGCTCCTTCCTATCTTGCGGAGCCACCATCCGCCACAATCGGCTCGGTGCTCTTGGAATACACCGCGGGTTCAGTCTAAGGAAGCGAGTCGATGATCCGCGGTGGTGGTGGTGGCGGTGGGTTGTTGTTGTTGTTGTTGTTGTTGTTCGCACCAATGTTTGAATCAGGGTATTCTGCTGCTGGATCAATTGGGTGATCTTTGGCGGAAAAGCGAATCCGGGTCGCGTCTCGGAGGCATCTGATGGGTTTAGAAGAGAAGAGAAATGTAGAATAGAATGAGGTCTAAGGGAATCACTACCCAAATGCACATGAGCAAAAACACACAATATCACTCCATTCAATCAAACAAGGGCTTACAACGATCTAACTATCGCAAAAGTGCGTGTACTATAATGTTTACATGGAGGGAATACTACTAATATGTGGGGGACTTCTACTAATTTGAACCGGTGGAAGACTCCATGATGTCTGCTCCAGCTTCGTCTTCAAAGTCGGGTTCACTTGGATCCGAATCGGTGTCGTCGATGTTGATGTAGTCGCTTGGGTATTCGACATTCTGGTCTTCATTCCTGAGCGCCAACTTCTTCTTGAGTTCTTCGATCTCGTACTTAAGATCGTTATTGTGTCTTGCTAGAGCTACGATCTCGTCCATGTAGTCCTTGCGGGTAGTCTTTAGTTCTTCTTCCAGTTCGATGATCCTTCCCTTTGTCTTCTGCAGCTCCAACATGTCATTGCACATTTGGTTTTCCTGGCGTCGAATGTGCTGATTTAACTCCTGGATGAACGCTGCAATGGATCTATCCTTCTTGGTGTTGACGACGTTCCAGTTGTCATCTCGGCGTCCGCAAATCTGGTAGATGGTGTCCTTGAGGTCTTCTTGATAAACTTCTCCAATGCGTCCCATGGTAATGTGAGCTGCCATGCTCTTTCCCAGACTCCAAGTTGGTGCACTGAAAACACTATCTATAGTCTTGGTGATTGGGGCGAATGTCCTTCCTGGAACGTGAGCATGAATCTTCCAGTGCTCCTCTTCAGGCAGAGTGGCGTTGAAAGTCCCGGTGAAGCTTGGTAATCCAATGTTCAGGTACTTGGTGACTTCCTTCAAGTGAAATCCAAAAGGTGTGCCTTCATCCGGTTGGGTGTACTTGATCTTCGCGTCCGTCATCCTAGAGAGAGTAGAAAAGATGAGGTGTTAGAAAATGGGAAGAGAGTAGTGATCTATGGCTTTAACTTAGTGGTCGTGTCCTACAGTCAGCGTGTGCTCTGATACCATTCTCTCAGGCGACCAGACCGAATGGATCCGATCTCGTGCTCGATGTCATCCTGGATCGATGTCGACACCACACAAGATTGAAGGATTTATTGCAGAGTGGCAATCACACACTTATTACATCGTTGTCCACAAGGGAACTTATTACAATAATATGGCTTAAGGCCATCTAATAATAACAGCGAAGGCTTGGAAGATAAGCGATTCCATCAACTCCAACGGCATCACCGAGTATAGAACCACGACCTAACACCTTACTCGTAAATCTAAAAGTCTGCAGCGTGAAAAGTTGCAGCCAAAACGGTCAAGACATGGAATATCTTGGCAATGTAACACATAAGAGCAATGAATGAATAAGCCTATACTACATGCATATATGGCTGGTGGTAAGGCTCTCTGTTACATTTGCATAAAGCTGATTTTCCCTACATCAAAGGAATAATTTTATTTAACTATCATGGTGGTTGTTAAACATTGAGAATGGTTGACAGATCCTCAATCCCAATTAAAAGTACTCATCAAAACCCAATAACTTTTATTAGAGGTAACATGTTGAGATTCACATGATATTCAATTACAGGATACTCAAATTGTCCATAACCGGGGACACGGCTAATCATGATTAGTTTATACACTCTGCAGAGGTTTATGACTTTTCCCCACAAGACTCGATCGCCTCCGCTTGGTTCTCGTGACTACATGGTGTTTGAGAAGCGGATGGCCGAGACATAGTCTTTCAAGCGCTAGCACCTTACATGTGGGTAGACCGTACCAACCTACATCCCCTACATCAGCTAGCCTACCCGTAAGAGTTCGACGACTTAGTCAACTACGCCAGAGCCCATAATTGGCTTGTGGCTGCACACGGAAGTTTCAGTTTGAATAATCTTATGATCCCTTAGAGCACGGGTGGCGGTCCAAGAAATACAGTAAGTCTGATGGAAACCAGGTGCCTCAATCCACCCAGATGTGTGTTTAGGTTGCCACCTTAGATAAACCATTAATTAACAATCTCACATCATCATGGATATTCACTCACCCAATCCACGTCTACTAGCATAGCATGGCATGAACAAGCAAGCGAGAAGTAACTCCCAAGGTTTCATAAGTAAAACAGGTAACAGGTACTACCTCAATCTACTTCCCATCCCACAATTTAATTAGATCCTAATCATGCAAGTGTTTGAGGAATAGATCTAATGCATAAAAACTGGGTAGTAGAAAAGGTATGATCAAAGTGTTACTTGCCTTGCTGATGATCCGCGAGACCTAGAGATTCGAAGTAACAAGCGGCGCACTCCGGGTGATCTAACGCAGACAAACAACAAGCATACAATAAGTACTCATCTAATGCACGGGGAAATCTCGAATAAAAGATCTAACCAGAAAGTTCAACTTAAGAACCCTGGTTGTAAAAGAATCGAATCAAAATAAACTCTGAAAGTCGAAACTCGAGAGAGAACGACTCGGTTTAGCAATATGAAATTAGGTCAAAATTTCACAGTAGCAAAACTCTGTGAAAGTAGGGTAGTCGGAACGGCGGTTTCATTCTGAAACTCGAGGCTTGAATCACTGATTCCGATAAGCGGCGAAAATAAAACAGATTTGAAAATCGGATCTGAAATCAAATCAGAAAATAACGGATTAAATCCGATTAAAAGAAAACGATGAACGGTTTAAATAGCGGACGTTCGTTAACAGAACGAATCCAACGAACGCGTTCATTAAAACGAACGGTTCGGTGAACGTTCCTTAAATAAGAAAACCGAAAAAAATAAAACCATCTAGGTTTTTAAAAAAGCGAACATCTTTTTTTTAAATAAAAAACCGGATCGGGGCGCGGGGCGGCTACCTCCGGTGATCTCGCCAGGCGAAGCTCAAGTGGGCTCGGGCGGGGTGGGAGGTCCGGCAGGGTCGGCGAGGGGCGGCAAGGGCGGGGTTCCGCGACGGGAAACGGCGGCGGCAGGCTTCTCTCAAGGCGGCGGGGTTCAAGTGGTCGGGTGAGGGCGGCGGCGGTGAGAGAGGGGGGGGCAGGTATTTATGAGAGGGGGGGTTCGGGTGGCTTGGGGAGGGGGCAAGGAGGCGAGGGGAGGCGGACTCCCGGGCGATGGCGTCTTGGGGGCGGGCACTTCCTCGGGCGAGCGGCCTTGAGAAGGAGGAGGTGGGCAGGGGCGCTGGTTGGGGCGGTGGCCTCGGCCCCGAAGCCAGATATTTTTTAAATAAAATTTAAACCAAATGAATTAAAAAATACCAAATGAACTCCAAATTAAATAAAACAAATTTTCCCGACTCCTAAAATGAGTCGAACAAAATGAACTTTAAAACGACAAACATGCATAATTTTTTTAAAATGCTCATTTTGCCTAAGCAAAATAAATCTTCCAAAACCAAATTTGATTTATTTATAAAACCTTCATTTTTCCTAAATGTTGGGAAAGTCATATTATTCCCTCTCCAAATATTTTTATAGGAAAAACTTTATGAAGATAATTTAAATAAATCCAATTGATCCTATTTTCAAAATTTGAGAAATCCCAAATATGAAAATAATGAAACTTCCAACTCTCTCCGAGGGTCCTTGAGTTGCGTGAAATTTCTAGGATCGGAAAATGCGAGAAAATATGATATGCATGATGACCTAATGTATAACATTCCAAATTGAAAATTTGGGATGTTACAGTGTATGGTTTGCAGGCTTCCCGGGAGTACTGTGTATTTGACATATCTTGTCAAAGATTTTGTTTAGGTTGGATAGCTCGTCCTTGTTATCCTTGAGGGGCGGCTTTCTCTGATTTTGCCGCGAGCTTTTGAATCCGGCGTTGACTGCCGTGCTCTTTGGGCTGTTTCCCTTATTCTGGCGCTGATCCATGCTGCGTCGGGGTTTTCCGTTTCCATCCCTAACTTCGGATGTACTTGGGTCGCTGGTGCTACATCTTGCCAACCAGCTGTCCTCTCCTGCGCAAAAGCGGGTCATGAGGCTTGTTAATGCGGCCATTATTCTTGGCTTTTCTTGGCCGAGGTGTCTAGCGAGCCATTCGTCTCGAACGCTATGCTTAAAAGCTGCTAGGGCTTCGGCGTCCGGACAGTCGACTATTTGATTCTTTTTAGTAAGAAATCTGTTCCAGAATTTCCGGGCTGACTTGTCGGGCTGTTGAGTTATATGACTGAGATCGTCTGCATCCGGAGGGCGGACATAGGTCCCTTGAAAATTTTCCCGGAAAACATCCTCGAGCTCTTCCCAACTTCTAATGGTGTTTTCGGGAAGGACTTTAAGCCAATGTCGGGCTGGCCCTTTGAGCTTGAGGGGTAAGTTTTTTATGGCGTGGAGGTCGTCTCCTCTGGCCATGTGTATGTGGAGGATATAATCCTCAATCCAGACTCCAGGGTCTGTTGTTCCATCGTACGCCTCTATGTTTACAAGCTTGAATCCCGCTGGAAATTCATGGTCCAGAACCTCATCGGTGAAACATAGGGGGTGTGCGGCACTCCTGTATTTGGGTGTGCCGTGATGTTCGGATGTTTGTTGTGGTGCATTGCTTACTAGAGCTTGCTTTCTTGGCCCATAAATAGATCTGGCTGGGCCATCTTTTTGATGCGAATCCTTGAGTGGATCGCGTGCCGGCTTGTGTGTAGCGCCGCTTGCCGATCCATGCTGGCCGTCTATCCGACCGGGTGGCTTTCTTATTTTTTGACTGCGGGGGCTCTAAGGCCTCTTCGTCAAATTTAGGCAGTAGCTTTCGCTTCAGATAGCTTTTTGTGCGACGACTGCCGCCATATTTTTCTGCGGTGTTGAGTACTTTGCTCCATCTGATTCTGAGTGCATCTTTCGCAGTTTTGAGCTTCCGCTTCTGCTTTTTCAGGCTACGCGCAGTGGCGACGAGCCTTTTGTGGAGGTTCTTCTGCTCCGTGAGCTTATCCGGCGTAAGGTCGTCCGGACTGTTGTTTTCGCCGGGGACGGGTTGTTCGCTTTGTTTATCCAAGTTGCCCTGTTCGGGCGGTTGCTCGAAGGCATGTTCGTCATCCGCCGACTCGTCCTGCTCTGTGGCTGGGTTTGTATGGCTGATGTCTCTGTCGAGGCGGGGCTTGGAGCGGCGCTTACGCCGCCGCTTTGATTGCTTTTCGAGTGAATGATCCCTCGCTGCATCCCTGTGCTCCTCGTCATCGCTTCCTTTGGGTGTATCCACCATGTATACATCATGAGATGAGGTGGCCGTCCAGTGCCTTATAGGCGTTGGTTCATGTTCGTCTCCTACATCATCGTCCATACCGTCGATGTCTTCGGAGTCGAAGTCGAGCACGTCGTTTAAATTATCGACAGTGGCTACGAAGTGGGTGGTGGGTGGGCATCGAATTTCTTCGTCGTCCACATCCCAATCCTGCCGGTCATAGTCTGGCCAGGACTCTCCTGACAAAGAGAGAGACCTGAGTGAATTCAGAATGTCGCCGAAGGGTGAGTGCTGAAAGTTGTCTATGGCGGTGAATTCCATGATCGGCGCCCAATAGGATTCGATTGGTAGGGGCGCGGAGGGCTCGGAGTCCGGATAGGAGTCCGACACCTTGGAGTCACGGGCTTAGCAGAGGACAAGGCTGGTGTTCGGCTTGATCTCCGTAGAGATTGCAGCCCCCGAGGCGGTGTCTAACAACCCATCCTCGATTGGTGTGGTCGGCTCCGAGCTAAGGGTTGGAGTGGACGCAGGTGCGGCCTCCAGGGCACTGTTCGGCGGCAGAGCTAGATCATGCCCATCGTGACAGTGCGGCGCCCTCGGCTGTGGCTCAGATCCGTCGAAGATCAAGTCTCCGCGGTGTGGGAAAAAACCGTGATAGAAGCGAGGGGGAGGAAAATTTTGGGGAGTTCCAGGTTACGGTGGGAGGTCGGGGACCGAGCGATCGCTGCGTTCCTCGTACGTGCGTCTGCAGCGTGTGTGTAGGCGTTGGCTCTAATCGAACCCGAAGCGAGGCATTGGGCTCTAACTGAACTGGATTGATTGCACTTGCGAGCTCGTGTTCTTGAACCCGAGTGATCGATCGATGGCTGTTAATGAACCCGATCGAGCGATTCTTCGCTCTCGCTGCTAATCAAGCCGATCGATGGGATGAACATGGCGTTGTGGGGGAAGGGGGGGGTTTGGATGAACAGTGAGCGGTGGCGTTGCCTCTGGATGAACAGGCCCCCGTGGTGTGGTGGAGGGCTGGATGAGCATGAGCGGTGGAGGGTGCCCGTGGAGGGTGGATGAACAGGAACCCGTGGTGTGGAGGGCTGGATGAACAGTCGATGGTGGAGGGGTGCCCGTGGAGGGGTGGTTGAACAGGACCCCGTGGTGTGGATGGCTGGATGAACAATAGACAGTGGAGGGGTGCCCATGGAGGGGTGGTTGAACAGGACCCTGTGGTGTGGAGGGCTGGATGAACAGTAGACGATGGAGGGGTGCCCGTGGAGGGGTGGTTGAATAGGACTCCGTGGTGTGGAGGGCTGGATGAACAGTAGACAGTGGAGGGGTGCCCGTGGAGGGGTGGTTGAACAGGACCCCGTGGTGTGGAGGGCTAGATGAACAGTAGACGGTGGAGGGGTGGTTGAACAGTAGCCGGTGGAGTAGCGCGCGATGGAGGCTGGATGAATGGGAGCCCGTGGAGGCTGGATGAACAGGAGCCCGTGGAGGCTGGATGAACAGGAGCTCGTGGAGGCTGGATGAACAGGAGCCCGTGGAGGCTGGAGGAGGTCGATGGTGGAGATGAACATTATCCCGTGGAGTCCCGTTTTGCGTTACGCCACACCCCTCCCGATGAACAGGACCCCCGTTTCGACCGTAGCGCTCCAGCACAAGTCCGTTTCCTCCGTTTTGCGGTACGCCACACCCCTCCCGATCAACAGGACCCCCGTTTTGACCATAGGAGGTCCGTTTCCTCCGCTTTGCGGTACGCCACACCCCTCCCGATCAACAAGACCCCCGTTTCGACCGTAGGAGGTCCGTTTCCTCCGTTTTGCGGTACGCCACACCCCTCCCGATGAACAGGATCCTGTTTCGAACATGGCCGGTCGAACACAAGGCCGTTTCCTCCGTTTTGCGGTACGCCAGGCCTCGTTTCCATCGCCTGTTCCGTCCAAGCCCTCCCGATGAACACGACGCATTCCGTTGCCTCCCCATGAACAGGACGACGACGCTATTTCTCCGTTCCGACCCAGCCATGTACACGAGCCCTCGCCGTACGTATGCGCGAGTAGGCGTTCGAGACCCCGCCCGTATGTACACATACGTGGCCGTATTTTCTTTCTTGCACCCTGACCGCTGAACGTACGTGTACATGTTACGTGCGCGCCTCTACTACGACACGTGCACGCCTCTACATCGACCAGTATATATGTACGTACACGTTCGCGACTAGAATGACAACGCTACGTATGCTTCGACCAGGTGGGTCCCGATTGTCACACACTTCCTTGCATGAGAAGATGTAGCTGGTGGGTCCCAGCAGTCAGGGGGGCGAATCGTTTTTTTTTTGCCCGGCCGCACTTCCTTGCATGCGAAGGTGTAGCTGGTGGGTCCCAGCAGTCAGGGGGAAACATTTTTTTCGCGAAATACGGTGGCCCGTCCGGTGGGTCCCCGCTGTTAGTTGGAGGGATAGTTATTTTGCACGTAATAAGGAGGCACTTCCTTGCTGCGGCCGTGGACCCAGCTGTCAGCCTCTCCACGTACAGTCCACGTCCGATGGAAGTCGTTCCTTGACCACGTTGACCACGCGCGCCAAGAGCACCAGGGCGGTGGATGATGGCGAGGCCTAGGAAGGGGACGACGGGGAGCCGGGGAAGACACGGCAGTGGAAGCCCGCGCGGAGAGGAGTACGAGGGTTCACTGGTTCGGCTGCGGTGTGAGGCTGCCGTCGCCGCAGGGCCTAGCCAGCGGTGGGAATAGTAGGGGGCGGTGAGCCCTCCGCGGTAGCACAGCCGGCCACGGGAGGCAGGAGCATGCGGCACGACCGGCGCTGCTTTGGGCGGCTGGAGCAAGAAGATCAGAGGTTGAAGAAGCACTACGGCCGTTGGATGGACATCGTACGGTCACTGTAGCTAGAATTGTTCATATTGACTAAAGTTGACAAAGGGCCCCCGTCCCAGTCAACTTAGTAGGCCCACTAGTCAGCCTCCCACCATGGTGGGTCCCAGCTAGCAGGGGGAGTATTCATTTTTTTGTGCGTAATAAGGAGGCACTTCCGGTGGGTCCGAGCTGACAGCGGGGGGAACGTTTTTTTCGCGAAATACGCTGGCCTGTCCGGTGGGTCCGAGCAGTCAGGGGGGAAACGTTTTTTTTCATGAAATAAGGTGGCCCGTCCGATGGGTCCCTGCTGTAAGGTGGAGGAATAATTATTTTGCGCATAATAAGGAGGCACTTCCTTGCGGCCGCCTGGATCCAGCTGTCAGCCTCTCCACGTACAGTACTCTTCCGATGGAAGTCGATCGTTGACCACGCCGCGCCGAGAGCACCAGGGCGGTGGTTTGGACGACGGCGAGGCCTAGGAAGGGGACGACGCGGAGCCGGGGAAGACGCAGCAGTGGAAGCCAGCGGAGAGGAGTCTGAGGTTCACTGGTTCGGCTGCGGTGTGAGGCTGCCGCCGCCCAGAAATAACGAGGGGTGTGGGTGAGTGGACGGATGGCCTGGCCAGCGGTGGGAGTAGTATGGGGGCGGTGAGGCCTCTGCAGCAGCACAGCCGGCCACGGGAGGCAGGAGCAGGCAGCACGACCGGCGCTGCTTTGGGCGGCTGGACCAAGAAGACCAGAGGTTGAAGAAGCACTACGGCTGTTGGATGGACATCGTACGGTCACTGAAGCTAGAAACGTTTATTATTGACTAAGTTGACAAAGCCCTTGGTACGCTCCAACTTAGTAGGCCCACAGGTCAGCCTCCGAAACAGTGCGCCCCAGATGTCAGGGGGAGGAATCATTTTTTGGGCGGTCGAAGCTAAGAATATCCAAGATTGACGACATCCTTTGGATAGACATCCAACGGCCACTGCTGCTAGAACCGTGTGTTGACTATAATAAGTTGGCAAAGCCTTGCATACGCGTCAACTTATTTTTTTAGGGGACGCATCACTTAGTAGGCCCACAAGTGTGTGGCAGAGAACTTATAGCCCATTTGCATTTTGTAAGAATGTACAACCCATTTCGGAATTCTAATGGAATTTACAACAGCCCATTTACAGTTTGTTAAAAGTACATCCCATTTTCTAGCTAGGACAATGACTAATAATTTCAACCAACCGTTGAAGACAGAATTCAATAAAATTTCCCACATTTTGATGGGCTCCGAAATATTTTTATCTCGAAATTTCTAGTCAGATTAAATATAAATTTGTATTACGTAAAAATCCAACGAAACATTGTGCGCGCAACAATGAAAATTTAAGATTTCAAAATCCATAAATAATATTTTATAAACTAATTTCGTGTTTGGTGCATCTTTTTATAGTTACTGCCCAGTTTTTATAATTACATCCCATTTATTATTTTTTAAAGCTCATTTTCCTGTTAAGCCTAATGCATCCCTCCTAGGAAAGATTTGCAGCCCAGCGGGGCAGAGAATAACAAGTTGACCTTGCCTGGGTATTTCTCAAAAAGACGTATAGCTGGGCTAGCCATTTTCATCTTGAAAAAATTAGTATCTGGGCTGGATATCTGAACAACAACGAAATCATCGCCAAGAAAAACTCTGCAGTGCTCACGCCTCAAAAACACAAATACTGCTCGAGCTGCTTGGTCCCAGCTGTCGGCCGCACCTTGTGCAATTCTCTCGTTTATATTGACTACATAGGTTGACAATGGTGTGGGACTGTGATGTCAGGAAACCAGGAGAAAGGAAAAACATATATAGTTGTACATAATAAGGAGGCACTTGCGTACGTACGGCTATGGCCCTAGTGGGTCCCTAGTGTCATCCAGTCAAAATAAAGTCATCTCCTGAATCCTCATGTTCGTTGACGATGTTAACAATGCTCGGTGCCACGGTGAGCGCAACAACTCGAAGGACAACGGAGAGGGCCTCGCGGGCCCTACGGATGGTCAGATACAACGCCCGCTACTCATTCAAGAAGCCAGGATCATCGGACACCTATGAGCACCTTCGAGAAACTGAGACGGCATGAAACGGTAAGGCCGCGCTTGGGAGCTCTGGTTTATTTCAAACCTGTATTAACATACATGTGTAATTTACTCGTCGTCGAAAACAACGCATAAAATACAGGCGTAATGAAACCGATGGCCCGAGGTCTGTAAGTAAAACCGGCGGGTTACGCGTGTAATTTGAGAGACCAATGTATATTTTACGAGCACTGCTATATGGACGACATTACCAGACGATACATGCCACGATGTGCGTATCATGCCATCCATGGGCAAGGCTGAAACAGCAGCTAACGGCTAGATTATCAATCGTTCGAGTGTCGTTCAACGTTTTTATCATGTGTCAAGTACTTCCGATATTTTACTAGTCGAAATCGACCAACCAAGCGCCTTCGCCCGAGACCATCTGCTTTAATTTACAAGCGTCAGTTTTACAAGAGGTTTTGGTTGGAAAACGACGATCCAATCACGGCCTAATATCATGAGTTGGTCGGAAGATCATATGATTTCACGTCTAACCTACCCGACTTGTCGTATAGGCTATGAATGAAACATCAGACGATGAACTTCTTAAGCACGGAAACAACAGAAGAGGCTGATCTTCTTAACAAGCAAATCACTGGCATTAGATCGACATGCAAAACAATACGAAGCATTATTCTCAGGAGGCACGGTGAACAGCTCGTGATGCCGCATGCCACAACATTCCAAGCTCAACTTTGCAATCAAACACAAGGCCTGGCATTACATAGACAATATTCAGAACAAACTCTTAACACAGGAATAACTATTTACTTCTAAACTGAACACAGGAATAGGAAAAAACACTCGACGCTGCTCACAGCAAGGGCGTCCCACTCAAAAATATCAAATGCATGTCTTCTGGCTAACATCAATGAGCAAATTTTGACAAGGTTTTCCAATTCCAATATATTAAACTAACGTCTTCTTGCTAACATCAATGATTAAACTTTGACAAGCTTTTCCCATTCAAAATATGTAATACCTAAGATCGTGGAGTCTTGTCGCTTCTTGCTAAGATCAATGATTAAACTTTGACAAGATTTTCCCATTCAAAATATGTAATGCCTATGATCGTGGAGTCCTGTCGCTTCTTGTACTTGTTTGGGCACTTCTTGCCCAGGGCACTCCACGTGTTGTTAAATTGCCAATGGTCTGTGCAGACTAGTCATGTCACTGGTGTCTAATATTTATGGCACCGGCTGTAGCAATGGAGGGATTCGGTGCCAAACTAAGAAAAGGTGAAATTGGCACCTCTTTTGGCCTACATAGTGGAAGGCCTAATACTCTGTAAAGCTTCTCGGTCATTCCTTTTGTAATGTAAAGTGGAACGACCAACTGGACCCAGTAATGCAGCAGTTTGCCTTGGACACATTGGCTCCTTTTGTGCAGTTGAACTAAAATCAAAGTCGGAATAAAACCGAGATTTAATTTTGATATCCCTGTAAGCAACAAAAGGTATAAGGGAAACAATTATTGAGAAATAACGGTTGATGACTTGTACTCCGGAAGAAAAACATCTACTTGATCTACCTTATCTTAATGGGAAACAAAGCGGGAGAGTAGCAATTCTCAATCGAGTGTGATTCATTCATATTAATCGAGACATTATCTTAACAATGCCTTGTTTCAAGATGTATAAAGAACGAAAAGCGGAAAAGTATCATTCCTAAAACAATGCGACTGATTCATTTTAACAGAGACATTATCTTAACAATACCTTGGTTAAACATGTAGAAAGAACTACAAAGCAGGATAGTACCATTTGTAAAACACTATAAGTCTGTAACAGATATATAATAACAGAGAAATTATCTCAACAATACATTTCTTAAACATGCACTCCGGCCGATCCCTAACAGAAATGGTACTCCTGCCGATCCCTAACAAGTGTTTGCAGTTTTGAACTAAGATTCAGTAGTTAATTCGGAGGAAGGTCGGTACTGACCATTCAAGACCACGATTTGAAACAACTCGTGAGGAAGATCTCAAAGCGATCTCAACACATATATGGAAATCCGGTCTCATTTTGTGCAGTTCCACCAAAATTAAGCGAAGCAAAATGTCGCAATAGCAACGAGTTGAAAAGATATCCCTGTTTTAACAGAGGCGAAAAAGGAATCAATTACTGGCTAATAAAGGAGGATGAAACATGCGGCCACAAAAATGGTAATCCCGCCAATCCCTAACAAGTGCTGCAGTTTTGAACTAAGATTCAGTAGTTAATTAATTCTGAGAGTGGCATTGCTTAATTTTACCAAATGACATTAGATTAACGAAAAGCATAAACAGTTCCAGGGTAGAGTGGGCGCAACAACAGTATGTACTTCCATCTACTTATAAAGGGGGTGATGCAGAGTTTGTTGTAACAAAGCAACAAGCATCATGTCTGGGTTGGTTCCATTTTTGTTCACAACTTAATGGGAAAAGACAACAATACAATAGCTTCAATTCAACATTTATTTAAAACAGTACCAATACAAGTAGCACAACATCTCAAAGCACACTGCACAATCATGTGGATGAAGGCCTGTGCTGACCTTTCATGAGACCGACAACGATAAAATACGAATCTGCCAACACGAATAGGAAATCCAATCTCGTTTTGTGCAGTTGCATTGAAATCAAGCAAAGTGTTTCGCGTAGCGAAGCAAAATGTCGCAATAGCA
Organism: Aegilops longissima; assembly: GCA_021605205.1. Classification (NCBI taxonomy): domain Eukaryota; kingdom Viridiplantae; phylum Streptophyta; class Magnoliopsida; order Poales; family Poaceae; genus Aegilops; species Aegilops longissima. Next base: position 60,658,119 of record CM038678.1, on the reverse strand, counting down.
ACAAGTTGAATAGATATCCCTCTATAAACAGAGGCAAAAAGGAATCAATTCTCGGCTAATAAAGGAGGATGAAACATGCGTACAAAATGGTAATCCCGCCAATCCCTAACAAGTGTTGCAGTTTTGAAATAAGATTCATGAGTTAATTCGAGAGCGGCATCAATTACTGGCTTATAAAGGGGGTGATGCTGAATTTGTTGTAACAGCAACAGGCATCATGTCTGGGTTGGTCCCATTTTTGTTCACTACTAAATGGGAAAAGACAGCAATACAATAGCTTCAATTCATCATTTATTTAAAACAATACCAATACAAGTAGCACAACATCTCAAAACACACTGCACGATCATGTGGATGAAGGCAAGTACCAACCTGTCATGACGCACACAAGATCACGTACGAATCTGCCAACACGAATAGGAAATCCAATCTCGTTTTGTGTAGTTGCACTGAAATCAAGCAAAGTGTTTCGCGTAGCGAAGAAAAATGTCATAATAGCAACAAGTTGAATAGATATCCCTGTATAAACAGAGGGAAAAAGGAATCAATTACTGGCTAATAAAGGAGGATGAAACATGCGGCCACAAAAATGGTAATCCCGCCAATCCCTAACAAGTGTTGCAGTTTTGAAATAAGATTCAGTAGTTAATTCTGAGAGTGGCATCAATTACTGACTTATAAAGGGGGTGATGCTGAATTTGCTGTAACAAAGCAACAAGCATCATGTCTGGGTTGGTCCCATTTTTGTTCACTACTTAATGGGAAAAGACAACAATACAATAGCTTCAATTCATCATTTATTTAAAACAGTACCAATACAAGTAGCACAACATCTCAAAGCACACTGCACAATCATGTGGATGAAGGCCTGTACTGACCTTTCATGAGACGACCAACATAAAATACGAATCAACCAACACGAATAGGAAATCCAATCAAGTTTTGTGCAGTTGCACTGAAATCAAGCAAAGTTGCCGGTGTGACATTTAAGTTTTCTACAACAACAAGTTGAATAGATATCCCTGTTTTAAGAGGCAAAAAAGAAAACAATTACTTGCCAATAAAGGAGGATGAAACATGCGGCCACAAAAAGAAGCATCTACCTTATCTTGATGGAAAACAAACTATAGGACAGTAGCATTTCTAAAATGGTTGCATTGATCCCTATTAACAGAGAAATTATTTTAAAACAGATCAGTAGTTAATTCTGAGATTAACAACAGCAAAATAGCTGCATGGGACATGCCAGCACCATGTGCGTCCACACGTATAAATGGGTGATGGAGAGTATGTAGCCAAGCAGCATATATGCGCTGGTCCCATATTTGTTCTCTTTGAACCTTCTTCCTATGTGAGGGCAGCAAATCTAGTCGTGCACAAACTACCCGACCCCCCAGTTTCTTTCCCTTTTCAACAAACAGATCGGTTCCTTACAGATGTGTGTACTGGGTTACCCCCTTTTTCCCTTTTCGACCTACAAAGCGGCTGGATAGCCAGTCTATACTACTTTCCGCCCCTCCTTTCCTCATTGAACCGCGTCCTAGATTCTTTCTCCAGTCCACCGCACCCTTCTTTCCTCTTTGAACCAAGACCTAGATTCGACTACAGATCAAAAAAGATCCACATGCAGCTAGAGCAACGACGGTTTCAAAGAAACTTATACCTTAGGGTCATCGGATGTGGCAAGGCGTGCAGTGGGAGGCCGGATCTTCCCACACTACGTATGGCAGCGAGGAAGAAGGGGTCGGTGGCCCTCCCGCACAGGCGCTGGGTGAAAGAGAACAACGCAGCTGGCAGTGGATTGCCTCCCTCGCCGAAGGCGATAGAGTGAACGCTGCACCTCCTCCCCTTCCCGGTGCGATGGGATACGGACACCTCCTTCACCAGTTGTGAGGGGGGAGAGAGAGAGACAAGAGGCCAACGCAGTCTTGTTTAGATCTGGTGAAGAGAGGGTGAGAGACTGTGAATATAGCAAACCCTAGCAAATGAACGCTGAGCCTCCAGCGTGTAACATATATGTAGTGCGGCGAGCGTGTGGAGAGTGCAAACCCTAGCGAACAAGCGCTGAGGCTCCCTCTTATATATATATACTATTGTAGTACAGACTGAGCTCCGGTGTCTTCACTGCACCTGCTTTTGGCTGTATGACAGGTGAGCCAGCCACATTTTGGGCCCACCTGTCGTAAATCCAAAGGCAGGTGCACTAAGTCAATGAATCTGCGTCCATATAATACTCTCGTGTATACGACTAAAATATAGTGGAGTGGTTTTCTTATTATTTCCATAACAATCGTTTTAAATTGTGTAAGTACGAAACGAAACTCTTTATTTAATGTACAGTGAAGAAAACTAGTACTACTTCCGATGAACTAACGATCCACGCCCACGCGTCCTGGTGGCACTTCCTGTCCTTCACGTGTGGTACACCCTCCCTTAAGTGAACAACCACACATGCGCCAAATTATCAGAAACGTGTGAGAGTGTGTACAAATAAAGAAATTTAATTTCAATTATCGGAAAGGTTTGAGAGTATTACAAAGTTTGACTTGATCAAATCTAATATCTTGGAGTAAATAAAATGGAGGGCTACTACGTCCATCCGGTTTTTAGTCCACACCATTTTTTAAATCAAAGTTAATAGCTGGACAAATAAAATTACAGGGGAGCTGGAGACAAAGTTGTGAGAAGGCTTAGAAATCAATACAAAACTTATGCTCCTAGTACCAACGTCGATCCTTCTTCGAGGAAACATTTGGTTCATAGCCAATTGTGTGATAAAATTGCACCAACGTGAAAGATGACTGCGTCTCCAAGGCAACCAAGGTGAACTGACGAAGGATATCATCTTTGTGCGTAACAAGCAAAGAGCACTGATGGAAGACAGCTTGTTTTTCATCAAAAATCGATCAGCTTGACCAGCCGACGCAACCATGAGGCGCAACCATGAGCATCGATAGGTCATCGTGGTGATGCATCATCCATTTGGCATCAAGTTTGGGTGAGGCACCTAAGAAGTTCGACAAATCCTCACCGTGGTCTGTTTCTTCTCGAGAATCAAGCTCGAGGAAGGAAGAACCACGTGGCGAGGAAGAACGAGGCGGAACAACAATGGCCATCCAGTTTTGTGCAGTTCCACTAAAATTGAGGAAGACATGCCCGGTATGGAGACACGCATCGCTGTTTCCAAAAATATAAAAAAGGGTTAGCAACGACATCTCAATTGTCAATAAGAATTAATGAAAAGTACACCAACAAACAGAAGCATCATAATTATCTTGATGGGAACTAAACCAGGATACCCGATTGAAAAAGCATTTCTTCATTTAACCAGTGATAGTACTACCACCATATGGACAATGACCGCACAACCACCATGTACTTTTTGTCGAAACAACATGTATACCTCCACCGAGGCATAAATCAGGACAACTTTTTGAGTGGCATTTCCTCTATAATAGTACTCCCTCTGTCTAGATGTGTAAGTCATCTTACGAAAACTAAATAATCCCAAAACACTTAGGCGCGGTGCATTAACTTCTACCTCGTTTCTTGTTTCTTGACATATCAAGCAATAAGATATGTGGGGTGTGCATGATTTTAATGACTTGAAACTACCAAACACGACATGCAGTGGTTAGTTCATTGCTGCAATGCTACTAATTAGTAGCAAATAAACATGAGTAGTACTAGTAGGTGATGTTGGACCAGCCGACGAACCCTAGCTACTATGCATGGGAGCTGGGGAGTAGTCGCATAGAAGAAAACCCGCACGCAGCGACCTGGGGAGCTGGACCAGTACAAGAAGTTATACCTCAGGTGGGCGAGATGTCGTTTAGGCGGGCGGGCGGGATCTGCCCACACGACGGCAGAGAACAATGGCGCCGGCTCCAAGAGGACTGTGCGCATCGGATTCCTCCGTCGCCGACGGCGACAACGTCAACGCTGCACCTCCTCACCTCCCGCAGCGGACGGGATTCGGCCGGATCTGTGACCACCAGTGAGGAGAGAGATAGAGTGGACACTATCATCTTGTTTTGATATGGAGAGGGTGAGAGAGCGAGACGCGAGAAACTCTATCAAACAAGAGGCTATAATGGAGTAAAAAAATCTCTCCATAGCAGTGGTTTTAAATAGAATACACGCGTTCCCGGAAAAAAGAAACGAAAACTGGCGAACAATTTTTTAAGGGTTTGTCTAGGACACATCTAGATGTGACATATTTATGTCACATATAAGTTGATGTCCAGTCTGTTTGTGGTCTTTTCCTAGTTTTTTTTGTTTCTTGTTGCTACATTATATACTTGTGGGAGCTTAGATGTGATATCCTTAAATAACATCTAGATGTGAATTAGACAAACTGATTTTCTAACGTACCAAGAAAGAAAACTCGATCAAAAACACGCCCCCGCTTCCAGGTCGCGAGAGTCGTCGCTCACACACACATAGACATAGACATGCATATCCGTGTTCACGTAAAATTCCATTTCCATCTCCATCTCCAATCATATTTGTCCAACTGGCACATTATTTACATTGTTAATTATATACGCAGCAATATTAATATACAACATCTCTTGTTTGCGCACGTCCGGACCGCTGCCACGGCCGGTCCTGACCAACCCGAACCCTCTTCATCACCCGCGCGTGCTTCCCGCCCAAAACGGTCAGTGCCACATTCATGCCCGGCCAGAGCGGACGCGACCTCTCACTGGCGCCGGCATTGAAGCGGCGCGCTGGCCGAGAGAGCGTCGCCCGCGCCGCTTCCGGGTACACGCGGCTGCTCCGCGTTCAAAGGTCGCAATAGCCGGCTACAACATGCATGTAAAAAGTTCTTGGGAGTCCGTGCTACAGCTAGCTGTTCTCCCCCAACTCGTCAATCTCTTCCAGTAGTGCTAGTACTCCATGGCGCAATCCATCGACAAGCAGGCGGGAAAGTTATGGTATACTACTCGGTTTGCGGTGAGTGGCATGCCGAGTGACCGTGTGGGGTCGAGCCATGGAGGAGGGTGAGACACGAACACGTACGACATGATTTAAACATTGGTTTTGCTCGATGGCGCGATCCAATGAAACGAAATGTTGGTTTCTCTCCGTTTCCATTTTTTCTCCGGAAAAACGGAATCTTTTCCACTCCATTTTCATTCCTATTCCAAGGTTGCCCCGTTACAACATTCCATCAAATACAAAGGAAAACTAACACACATGCTGATGCATCTCAATGATTCATAGATCATAGCGAATATTTACTTCACAACTAAGGAAAAAAGTTGTGAGAGCGTGTACGATAGAAAAACTACTGATGGGGTCACTACGACTTAAACCCTAAACCCTAAACATGATCTAATTTCCTGGCTAGGTAGAACCTGTCGAAGGAAAGACGACTGGCACCCTCGGATCATACGATGCTTTTGTGTAGTTCCTCTAAAATCGACCTGTGCATCCCTGATGGCAAAGATATTGAAGAAGTGTGATTAGAATAATAGTACCGGCACTAGTTCATGAGACATAAACTCATCACAAGTAGAAGCCGGTAGAAGTAGAGAAAGATTGACATGGAGATGGAGCTACGACAGTGGAGCAAGCCGGCTCCAAAAGGAAGATGGACTACCTGGGACGTCGGGCTGTAGCTAGAAGGGCGGTTGGGACGCGGCATCGGCCCATACCGCAGTGACCCCCGATTGGGACGCATCGACTGTGGGTTTTCTCCCTCGCCGATGTCGACCAAGCGTCTCGCAGAACATTGTTCCCTTCCCCACCAAGGGATCAGGCCCGTCGTTCTATGCTTGTGAAGAGAGCAACCTAAGCAAGCAGGCTTGTAGCTTAGGCTCCTGCTAGTGTATATATAGTGGTTTCTTTTTCTCTCCATATCAACCATTTTATATTGTGTACGTGTCATTCAAGAGTGAAATGATGGTTGCTTCTTCCGACTAACTTCTTGTGTGATTTGACTGCTTCTTAGTGGCCCATACACGTACTCCCCCTACGTGTATGCAACAGTCACGTACACATGGGCGCAAAAAGCAGCGACGCCTAATGCATGCATGTCCGAGCACACGATGGAACACACACGGTCAGGCTCAAGTGCTCAACCTACACGTGCATGCACACACATACTCAGTCGGGTGAGCTAGTGACCGTATGAACACGGAATATATATATATATATATATATATATATATATATATATATATATATATATATATATATATATATATATATATATATATATATATATATATATATAGAGCAATGAGCGTATTATGAAGTCCATGACCGTATTTTTACAAATATCTGATGATGCAGACAATGTATTTATCTCGTTTGAAATTAAGCCATATTCACCGGAGAGGAGGCAGCATGGACTAGCATTACTTTGCTGTGTCCTGTCAACTTGCCAAACGAGGAGAAGGTTGCAGGACGGGAGAAGCTTGCGCGCGGTGGCTCGCAGGACAAGGAGAAACTTTTGACTAATGCAAGCTCTCCCTCGCTCAGGCGGTGGACGTACAACAGTTAATTCGGTGTCAGATTGTCAGAAGCATAAACTATACTACTACTAGTGCTATTATTGTTCGACTTCCCGAACAGCCAAGCGCAAAGTTTACTAGTACTACTACTGTAGTCCATAAAGGTACGTACTATACTAGTACTGGGAACCGGATGGAGGAGCGTCTGCACTCTTATTATAATTTTAAAATGTGATAAAGCAATCTTCAACACATTTGGTTCTCTTCGAGGGTTCTCGCATGTGATAATGGAAGTTGATTGCATGGAACACTCGTCACAATTCTCGCTTAATTCTGGCTCATATCCTGTTACAAATAGTAGCGCTCAGTAATATTTCCTCTTTTTTTGTTATTCAGCATGTAAACAGGTCAGCAAACCTTGCGGCGCATCTTCGTGCGAACCGTGCTTGCTGCACTTTGAATGTGGCCGAGAGTTGGCTTGATGAAACACCTCGCTTCCTACTTCTTTTTTTGCGGGGTACCTCGCTTCCTAGTGACCAGTGTCTTGGCTGATCGTCCTAAGAATGCTTATATACGAATAAAGCTCTCTCATTTACCCGCAAAAAAGATTAAGCCATATTAACCGGAAAGGAGGGAGTATGGACTACCACTACTTTTTGGTGTTTCCCGTCAACTCGCAGAACGAGGAGAAGCTTGCAGGACAAGGTGAAGCTCGCTTACGCCTTTTGACTAATGCAACCTACCCTCGGTGGACATGCACCAGTCCATTCGGTGTCATATTGTCAGGGGCATACACTGTAGTACCCAACATGCGGAGTACCATCATTGTTCAACTTCACGAAGGGGCGAAGAGCCAAGCGCAGTAGTACACGTACTTGGTTTTGCACCTTCATACTACTCCACCCTCCGTCACAGTTTACATGGCACGCTTCATTATGATGCATTTCTCTCAATGCATTTCCACCACCAGAGAGACTTCATACGCGTTTGGTTTAATGCTCAATTAATTAGGGTGCGGTAACCGCAATCAAGTCCACAATTTTCTCTCCATGTACTGTACTACTACGGAGTGCATGCATGTGTGTACCCGGGGTGGAAGCACTGCATGCATGTGTGTACGCATTATTCCCTCTAGTAATAGGCGCGTGCTATAACTACCAATGCTATTTTTAGGCCGATCGCTAGTCGCCTTGGTCCCTGAGATTTTTTGTTTTTTCTAAAGTGCGTTGTATAAACAGTGGACGGATGGAGTAGTATGGCGGATTCAAAGAAGAGCGTATTGATGGTTGCTTCTTGAGCAACTTACAATTAGGAAAGGTGGGGCTTATGATTTGACTTCTCATTACTCACTATTAATGCAGCGCAACGACCGGGCTGAGTCTCCCATGCGGTTGTGCACTACCCCCTCGGTTCTTAAATATACTCCGGAGTATTTGTCTTTCTAGAGATTTCAACGAGTGACTACTCAAATATTTGTATTTTTAGAGATTTCAAATGGACTGGGACATACGGATGTATATAGACATATTTTAGAGTGTAGATTCACTCATTTTGCTCCGTATGTAGTCACTTGTTGAAATCTCTGTTAAGACGAATAGAATATTTAGGAACAGAGGGAGTACACATATGAAGCAAAATGGGTGAATCTACACTCTAAAATATGCCCATTTGAAATTTGTAAAAAGACAAATATTTAGGAACGAAGGAGTATAATTTTGTGCATGGCACATGGACCCGGATGATGAAGAGGCTTCTGGCAATGCTATCAAGCTTCCATCATTTGTTTACATAATTGACGTACTATACAAATAATTTTCCAGCGACATGAAATTGTACAATGGTGTGAGCTTTCAGCTTTTGTTTCGCGTGTCTTGCCATCGATGCTCTTTCGGAAACAATAAAAAACTAACTTCCTTGCTAATGCATGTCAATTATTAGCAGATCAGAGCTAATAATTACATCACAACTGAAGACAAAGTTGTGAGAAGGTGTTAAATTAAAATTGATCCATGCTTTCATTGGCAGCAACATCCCCCCAGCTCTGTCTAAATCAACAAGGCATGTTGGGGAAAAAAGTAGCTGTCTGGAGCATGCAACATTCCGATCATTTTGTGCAGTTCCACTAAAATAGAGCTGAGCGTCCCTGTTCCAAAGATATCAAGTGTGATTATGATAATAGAGGACTGCTGCTGAAACAATAAACACACAAATAGAAGTCGGTCACCTTTGTAGTCTTTCTTAAGACTAACTAGTTGGAGAAGATTAGGCTCGGAGTTGGATGAGGAGGATAGAGCAAAACCAATCTCCCTTTGTGCAGTCGCACTGAAATGTAGAGATGTTGCCCGTGTGACATTTTAGTACAACTGCACAAAACACTCTTAAGAAAAAGGTGATTTGTGCAGTTCACCAAAAGGTCGCAATAGCAACGAGGTGAAATGGATAGCCCTGTTTGCAAAAAAGAGGTAGAAAGGAAACAATTACTGGCCAATAACAGTTGATGACACATGCGACGACAAAAAAGAAGCATATTCCTTGTCCTAAGGGAAGATAACAACATGGTTGTCTTTGTCTAAAACGGTGTGAAGACGAGAATGCAATATAGAAAGTACGCCGGATGAGCTACGTTTTGGGCAAAGAACTATGGAAGATCCACATGCAGCGAGGTGGGAAAACGGGCAGTGGAGCAAGGCCGGAGGGGATACCTGGAGGTCGTCAGGATGTAACTAGGTGAGCGGTGGCGGGCGGAATCTGCGAGCAGGTGGCGTAGGCCCTGCCGCGCCGGAGCTTGGTCAGAGAGAACGGCGTGTACCGCAGATCGGGACGTGCTGCCTCGGTGCCGTCGAACGGAGAAACGATGCACTTCCTCCCTTTCCCCAGGCGGACGGGATGCGGCCGGATCGGTGACCAACGGTGAGAGAGAGAGAGGCCACCGCACTCCCTTTCCCCCGGCGGACGAGATGCGGCCGGATCAGTGACCAATGGTGAGAGAGAGAGAGGCCACCGGAGCCTTGTGTGAGATACTCTGAAGAGAGGACTACCTTTTCCTCCATAAAAATCGTTTTATATTCTGTGTACGTTCCATTGAGCGCTATAACTTTATTTAAAAATAACGCGACAACGCGTCAAGTCGAACTTTGTTTCGTGCACGCATGGTACACGACCTCCCTAGGTAAACAACCGTTACAGGCGTTCAAATTAGCACGTGGGCTGCCATTTCGTAAAGAAATGAGCTCCATCGTGTACCCGCGCGGGTGTGGCTGGGCACGAAGCATGAGTACGTGCACGGTGTGCCTATTCTCTTCTTGTATACGTACACCACCTACGTGGGGTTGTGTGAGAGAGATACAAACCTAGAGAGATATAGTGTGTGGGTTCTTGAGAGTTTTTTTGTGGGGGGGGGGGGGTCAATCAAAAAAATTTAACATATGCAATGTGTGTGAAATAGAGTCCTGGATATAACATATATATAGAGGGGGCGATCCACGAGAAGAGAGTGGAGGTATCATCGGCTTGAGGTGTCCATAGAATCGAAGAGAGGGATGATGATGGTGTGTGTGTGTGTGTGTGTGTGTGCACGCGCGATCGATAAAGAGTGCCATCGAATTTGTGTGTGCCCACGTCAAAGATATAGAGTGGCTGGCCTACTGGAACGTGAGATGGGACATGTGCAGTTTGTCTCTGTGGAATGGATACCTACCTACAGCGCTCGACTATCGGTGTGTGGTGGGGGAAGAGGGAGGCCCAATTAACTATAGAGGTACAATGGCTGGTATATGTGTGGAGGAGGAGAGAGGCCTACCTCATGTATTAAGGAGACCGATCTGCCTCATGTATTAAGGGAGATCGATCGGCAACCATGCATATGTGCAGGAGATGAATAAGGTTGGGAGAGAGACAGAGCTAGAGTGTTGGAGGGGGTGGTAGTGGAGTTGCTTCTAACAAATGGTGGGATAGGCTTGCTAGACAAATGGAGGGCACACCCGCAATATCAATAAGAGAGGAGATGGCTGCTTGTTGTCTGTGCACGTGCGTGTGAGAGACGGGTCAGGAGGCATGCACGAATGATGAGGGGGGACGATGTGGCTGTGGTAAGCAGACGTAACTACATAGGAAGATCAATCGCCCTTTGTAAGAGAAAGGAGAGACATAACTTGTGAGGTACGTTGATCGATGGGGGGGGGGTAGTTAAATTCGATCTAGGTATATGTTGGCAGATCGATCGGTATACATGCATGTGTGTGTCAGAAGCAAATGAGGCACGAGGAGAAGGATAGAGAGAGAGGGATGCATGTAGGAGGTGGTACGAGAGGCATACTATATCGAGGGGGAGGAGTGTGCGAGTACGAGAATGATGAAAAGAGTGGTGGGAGTGAGGCATGGAGGGTGACAAGAGAAGAGGGGAAGCTTGTGTTTGTGCTAGGCACACATGGCTAGAGAGGCATATCAATCGATGTGTGCCATAAAGAAGGAGCTGGGGGGCCTACACACACCGTGGGTGAACGACCTGAAGTGAAAAGGCGAATTTGCGCGATGGAGCTAGAGAATGCTGAGGGAGGGCGAGAGGGATGCGGGCGTGTGCATGCACAAGAGAAAGTTAGCGCTAGCTACAAAGATAAGAGTGTTGTGTGGGTGTAAAAGACGAATAGAGATCACATATACTTCATTATAAAAAGCGAATTCAGATATTTGAAGAATTTATCATAATGTTTCGAACCGACGGATGTGTGAATATATATAACGGTGATACACATGGTGTGGTTATGAACATGGTATTCTACATTTAATATATTTTATCTCTACTCTTATAAAAAACGGAGTTGTTGATGATGGTGTGCCTGCCATCCTGCATTATAGGCCGCCTGATTTATATCTGGCGGATAGCAAGGAAACTATGATGGTTGAAGTTGGCAACAATCATGATTGTAGATTCTTATTGAAATAGAGAAACAAATTCAAATTTAGTTCGAATTGCAGCGGTAGTATAGACATTTGGAATGCACTAAAATGTTGGTATGAGTAGGTTACATGCATTATATAGCAAGCGAAAAAATTTAATCGGACATAACATGGATTCATACTCCCTCCTTCCATCTATATAGGGCGTAATGAGATTTTTAAGACCGCCTTTGACTATTGACAAGATTAATAGTACATGACATGCACAATGTGAAAATTATATCATTGAAAGAACCTTTCACGCATTTAATTTAACGGTGTGCTTTGTGTAAGTTGCATGTCATATATCATTTCTCTAATATTTGGTCAAAGTTAGCATCGAAAAATGCATTAGGCCCTATATAGATGGAAGGAGGGAGTAGCTTTGAATAGCATTTGTATAGTAAAACGGGGCAAGACTCTCTCTTTGTGTGGTGTGAATAGTTTTATTTTTTCCATTTTCTTTTTGGTTGAGGGAAGTGCGAATTGATTTGGTACGTACAAGTACAATATTACTACACGTTAGGCTTGTCCCTAAAATTCAACCCGCGTCTTGTTATATCCCAAAAATCAGATATCGTGCTCCCAAAACCGGGGCCTTCACAACCCGCGCCTTGCTATCCCGAAATTACAAAGCGTGTGAAAACTCCCTCCAGCTGCCAAATCCCGACACGCGAAATCCCCCTTCTAACCCTGAGCCAAAAGGGCCGCTAGTTCAAATCGGTGGGGGTTACTTTTGTAACACACCCTACATTTTGGACAAGCGCGTCCCTAAGTCATGCTTCACCCCCTCCCATCGCCCCCTTTTCGCCATTCGGAATCCCAGGCCGCCATAACCTCTTCGCTCCAGCCGCGAGACCCCACCCTCCACTGTCCGCCACGTCACCGCTGCCCAACCGGAGCCTCTTCCCCGACGACGTTGTGCACCGCAACAGCTCGACGTCCCTCGTCCACCTCCCTGGATGAGGATCCGTCGTCCATCTCGCCGTCCCGCCGGATCAGCCGCCCCGTCCTCCACCTCCAAGGAGCTGCTCCAACGATCGCCTCGTCTATCGTGGCTGCTCCATCCCCACAGCGCCGCCTTCTCCTGCTCCACCGGAACCGCAACATCATCACCGACTCCTCGAACGAAGCCGAGGCCTACTCGGCGCCACCAAAGAGGTTGTACACTCATTGCATCGCACCTTCTCCTTATCTCGACCTCCCGTCGCCGACGGTGCTCCATCCCGCACCCCCATGGAGTGGCTACCTTGAAGCCGGCGCCGCGGGCGACATCTCCATGGCGGCTCTCCCCCAGTGCGAGGCCCCTTCGGCGGCGGCGTCCATACCAGCCGGATCTGCTGCTGCTGCTCCCGCTCTCGCTCACTCGCCCAGCTGCTGCTGCTGCTCTCTCATACGTCTCCGTCGTATCTACTTTTCCAAACACTTTTGCCCTTGTTTTGGACTCTATCTTATATGATTTGAATGGAACTAACCCGGACTGACACCGTTTTCAACAGAATTGCCATGATGTTGTTTTATGTGCGGAAAACAAATATTCTTGGAATGACCGGAAACTCCACGGAACATCTTAGAAAAAATAATAAAAAATCCTCCCCAAAGATGAAGACCAGGGGGCCCACACCCTGTCCACGAGGGTGGGGGGCGCGCCCCCTCTAGGGTGCTCCCCCTACCTCGTGGGCCCCCTGGATGCCCTCCAACACCAATTCCAACTCTATATATCTTCTTTCGGAGAGAAAAAAATCAGGGAGAAGAAATCATCGCGTTTTACGATACGGAGCCGCCGCCAATGTAGCGACCTGACCCGAATGGATCAAGTCTCTGTGCTTAAGTGTCATCCCTGGATCGGTATGCTGACACACACAGTACTCAAGGATTTATAACAGAGGTAAATCACATGTATAAAGTAACGTAAATACTATTACCTCAATCCAAAAATAGGGGAAGTAACAAGGTTGTGGATTCCCATCAACACCAACGGCAAAGTTGAGTGTAGAAATCGTAACCCTAACGTATCACTTACTCGTGTAAGATCCTGCAACATGAGACGTTGCAGCCATAAAGGGTCAGTACATTGAATGTACTGGCAAATTCACACCATAGGATAAAGATGAATAAAGGCTATCACTACATGCATATTTGGCGGGTGGAAAAGCTCTATGGTTATAAGGTTTTTGCGAAAAGCCAATTTTTCCCTACTGCAAAGGAATAAATTTTATTTAACTATCATGGTGGTTGTTAAACATTGAGAATGGTTGACAGCATTCTCAATCCCAATTAAAAGTAGTCATCAACAACCCAACAAATTATTTAAGTAACGTGATGAGATCAACAGGATAATCCAAGAACTAGATACTCAAAATGTCCATAACCGGGGACACGGCTAATCATGATTAGTTTATACACTCTGCAGAGGTTTGTGCACTTTTCCCCACAAGACTCGATCTCCTCCGTTGGAATTCTCGCACTACAAGGTGTTTGAGAAACGGATGAACGAGACATAGTCTTTCAGAAGCGCTAGCACCTTACGAACGGGTAGACCGTACCAACCAACATCCCCTACATCAGCTAGTCTACCACTATAAGAGTTCGCACGACTTAGTCAACTATGCTAGAGCCCATAGTAGCTTGTGGCTGCACACGGAAGTTTCTAGTACGAATAATCTCATGATCCCTTTGAGCCTGGGTGGCGGTTCATAAAAAAACAGGCAATCCTGGTCTACCCAGGTGCCTAGACAGGAAATCATGGAATAACCAGGTACCTCAATCCACCCAGATGTGTATTAATGTTGCCACCTTAAATAAACCATTAATTAACAATCTCACATCTGTCATGGAAAATCACTCAGCCAATCCACGTCTACTTTCATAGCATGGCAAAATAAGCAAACGTAGAAGTAACTCCCAAGGGTTTGATAATAAAACAGGTAATAGGTACTACCTCAATCTACTTCCCAAAACCCACAATTTAATTAGATCCTAATCATGCAATGTTTGAGGATTGATCTAATGCATAAAACTGGGTAGTAAAAAGGGATATGATAAAAGCGTGACCTTGCCTTCAATGCCGATGAAGATGAATCGCACTCAAAACTCTTGATAGTTCTACTCGTCACACTCCGATCAATCTATTGTAAGCAAGCAATAGTAACCACACATAAGCAATCACTCAAAAGATCAAAAAGGAACGAAGAACGAGTCGGAAAACAACAAATCAAGCAAATAACTCTTGCAACATAAAACAATTTCTAACAGTACCAAAATTATGTGAATTTGGCCTTATCATAAATTTTAGGCCAAGAGCTTCGATTTGCAAAAAGAATCAACTAAATCGGAGTTACGAAACTCAAGTTATGATCAAACGAAGTTCAAATTCAAATCTGATCTAATTGAAATTTTAAACCTTCAAAAACTTGTTTGAGTTGGATTACTAGATAGAGGATATCGTAACAAAAAAGCGGGCGTTGGTTTCCTTGGATTTGGATAAACGGTTGAAAAGTAGTGATCGTTTGAAAAACAGGGGCCAATCTGTAAATTAAATATTCACGGATGGGTCCCTGGCCAGAAATTAAAAAGAAAAAGAAAAATCCAATCGAACGAATGTTCACTACGAGGAACTAAAGAACGAACTCATTCACTGTAGAAGCTAACATAGCGAACGTTTACTGATTAACTTAACTTAGAAAATAAACCGAAGTAAAAAACCAACCTAGTAAATAAAAATCGGACGAGTTAACGGTTTTGTACCGGTTCGAAAAAGAAACCGGCAGCGGCGGTTTTCCGGCGGATCTCCGGTGCAACGGCGGCGGTGGCGGTTCGGGTTCGGCCGGGGCGGCGGCTCCGGTCGTCGAGGGCGGCGGCAAAGTGGTCGGGGAGGGGCGGCGCGGCGAGGCGAGGAGGTTGGCGGCGTCGGCGGTGGTTCTCGGTGACGGAGGAGGCGGCGGCGGCGGTGGATCTCGCCGTGGCGGAAGGATGCGGCGCAAGGGCGGTGGCGCGAGCAGAGAGAGAGGGCGGCGGGGCCGGCGCATTTATAGGAGGCGGGGCCTCGGATGCGTGGAGGAGGGGGCAAGGCGAGGCGGCGCGAGGAGTCCGAGGCGGGACGGCAGCCATGTCGGTCTTGGCGACGTCGGCGGTGCGGAGTCCCTTGGGAGGACGAGTCTTGTGAGCGTCGGGCTGGGCCGTGGCCTGGCCGGTTGGCTGGGCCGGCCCAGTTCGGCGGGAGAGAAGTTTTTTTAACATACAAACAAAACAATTAAAGCAAGGAAAAGAATAAAAATATTATATAGGCATATAATATATCAAAATTTTGAATTTTTTCTACAACGTGAACATTTTATAGCATTAAATAAAATACACACAAATTCTAATAATTCAAACAGTGCTCTTGCTCTAATAAAATCCAATAAAATCAATTTAAAAAATTCCAAAATTAATTCAAAATTATTTCTCTCAATTTTTCGATGTAGGGAATCATGTTACCCTATTTTCCACATATTTTATTTTGGAGAAAATAATTTGATTAAAACCCAAATAACTCCAAATTGAAAATATTTTCCAAAAGGACTTTGAATTTAATTCTTTTAAACTCCCAACTCATATTTCATATAATTTGAAGAAGTCATTTTATCTTCTCTCGTGAAAATTATTGAGTTGCATAAAGTTTCAGAATTGGAAATATTCTCAAATGAAATTCAAATATTTTCAACACCCCTTGTCATTTAAATAAATGGAAGAAGTCATGTCATCTTCTCTCCAGGGTTTTGTGGTGAAAAGAATTTGAATTCACGGAGATCATAAAAACAAAAATGAAAGTTTGGGAAAGTCCTTTTATTCCCTCTCATTTAACTTTCAAAAAGTTTCGAATTTCACTCAATCAATCACACAACAATCAAGCAACAATCAAATCTATCTATTTATTATAGCATTCCAAAATTTAGAATTTTGGGATGTTACAAACCTACCACCCTTAAAATGAATCTCGTCCTCAAGATTCGGAGAGGCTAGCAAGAAATAGGTTAGGGTTGGGGTCTTCAGAATCCATCGGTCGTCTTCCGGGTCTCGGATGCTACCACCCTTAGAAGCATGGTTACGGTTCCATCAAAACTCATATACTCCATCCTTATTCCTGACAGTGCCGGTCTTCTCAAATCTCGGAAAAATTCCTTCTTTGGCTCTTCTGGTAGCGGCATAACTTTTCCCTCAATTTCTGTCCTTTTTTTCTCTTGGTAAGGTTACTCCGAGATTGGGCCTTCTTAGTTGATGGGTCTGGCGCCAGTACCAACTAACTATCAATATCTCATGGTGGTCAAAATTTAGGGTTTCTCCTACAGGAAATGGGTCTGGTTGATCCTCACCGTATAACCTACGGTTGGCAAAAGCTGCCTTGTACAAGGGGAAAATTCTTATACCATTATAAGGTTTAAACAGGGTTTTGATCGTCGTCTCTCTACTATAGGTAAGTCACTCAGATTTACCATCCCATATAGCAAGGCGAACAATAAGAGTAACTCGGTATGGTGATCAATTCATCCCGCACCCAAATCATTACCTTGTAGATGGTTTAGCGAATCTCGCATTCTAACACTCGGTCATCCTCACAAGCATTGCAGAATTTCTCTTGTCGACGAACCAAGTTCGGATAAATCCATTGATTCTGCAAGCCAAACAAACATCTATGGTTCCTTAACAACTCTCAGGTTTTGCGTAAACTCCTATAGAATCGTCGGTTGATAAAATCGTAACTTCTTCCAGGGTTTTTCCTTCAGCAAGAATGTGCTTGCTTCTTGGCAGGTCCTGGGGCCTGTGGCTTATGGCACATCTCCTCACTTGTAAACCTTGAACTCATCCTTGGGGCAACTGATCGATATTCTAACATCCAACTTCCAACTTCCTAGCATACTTAAAATCCATCCAATTGTACTATCTCTTTTCCTTATATTGGCACCAAACTAGGACATGATTACTCAGACTCATCATGGAATTTCCCTTGATCCGTATTTCCAACATCATACCTCCTTTATATCCAATAGTAATTCATCTCTTCATTCTCGTGGGATATCCCCCATACCGAGATAAAAACTTATACTTATGAAGTCCATACTCCACTTCGTGGAACATCATTATCCTTTCCAGGGTCAAGCGTCCTTATAGGGGAATATTGGCCATCTCTGCATGGCACTTCTTCAACTGGGAAACGTGAAACACATCATGAACTTCTGACAGTCCTTCAGGTGATTCCAATTCGTTGGCCACTTCTCCCATACGCTCCAAAACTAGGTATGGTCCTACAAATCTCGGGGCTCTTTCCCTTAACTCCAAATCGTTTAACTCCTCGCAGAGGGGACACATGAAGACATGCTCTATCTCCAATTTCATAGACTACCTCCTTGCGTTTTTGAGTCTGCATAACTCTTCTGCCTGGACTGAGCTACCTTCAGTCTACCTCGAATCTACTTAACATTCTCTTCTGACTCCTTGATCACATTTGGTCCAAACAACTGACGGTCTCCAACTTCATCCCACATCAACGGTGTCTGGCTCCTTCTCCCATACAAAGCTCAAAAGGGGCCATCTTCAAACTAGCTTGGTAACTGTTGTTGTATGAGAACTTCGCATAGGGTAGATTATCATCCCTACTAGATCCATAATCTAGCGCACACGCTCTCAACATGTCCTCCAGAATCTGATTGACTCTCTCGGTCTATCCATCTGTCTGCGGATGAAAGGCTGTACTGAACTCTAGCCTAGTACCCAAAGTCTGGTGCAGCTGATTCCAAAACTTTGAGGTAAATTGTGTTCCTCTATCTGATACGATGGTCCTCGGAACTCCATGCAGACATACGATCCTGGTCAAATATATCTTGGCCAACTTCGCACTTGTATAGGTGGTTTTCACTGGGATAAAGTGAGCCACTTTGGTCAAGCGAATCAACTACTACCCAGATAGAATCATATCCCAATCGGGTTCTGGGAAATCTGGTAATGAAATCCATGCCAAGCTTATCCCACTTCCATTCGGGTATCGGCATAGGCTGTAGTAATCCTGCTGGCTTCTGATGCTCTGCTTTTACTTTCTCGGCATACATCACCTCGACTACATACTCCGCAATATCCTTCTTCATACCAGTCCACCGAAACGCTCCTTCAAATCCAAATACATCTTGGTGTTTCGTATTAATCGAGTATGGTGAGTCATGAGCCTCCTGAAGTATTAACTTCCTGATCTTTGCATTATTGGGCACATATACACGGTCCTCGAACCATAAGGTGTCGTGCTCATCCTTACGAAAACCTTTGGCCTTTCCTTTGCTCATCCTCTCTTTTACCTCAGTAATCTCTTTGTCATACTTCTGAGCTTCACGGATCTTTTCCAACAATGTAAACTGAACTTCCATTGCTGCAACAAAACCTTTGGGAACAATCTCCAACCGAAGTTCCCTGAAAATCCTCGGCTAACTCCTTTGGTAATCCTCCGCTTAGGTGGGTATTCGTCCTTGTTTTCTTTATGGCCGTGTCCTATTACTCCACAAATCTTGCATGTACTTTCTCCATATCATTTCCATAAGGCTTCAACTTCTGGGACACAAGCCGAGACTTTACCAGAGTCAACTTAAATTCTTCCCAAACGGTTACGCCTTGCCATCCATTGATGGTTTGGTACATCCTCCACCAGGTAGCAGCACCTCTTTCAAAGCATTGAAGAGCATGCTGGGCCATATCCTTTCCGGATATAGGGTTATTCTCCATGTGATCCTCCATGTTATGAATCCATTGGTCCGTCTCCAATTGACTCATCAGTCCCGAAAATACGAGCTCATCTCCATTCATCATCTATTGGGTCCATGGGTTATGGGGTGAGATAAGAGAGATAGAGAGGAATACACACAATACAAACAATAGTTTTGAAAAGACAGGTTTTATTGTGGCTGTCAGAAAAACATCAAACAAATGACAGCTCACAATCGTCGCATCTAACACAGGTATATAATAGGGGTTTGGGCTTCTAATGGTCAATAAATCTTCAAATTCATCAAACTCTTCGATTCTTGTTCATGCCTCAATGGCTTCTTCCGATCGTGATTGTCCTTCTCAAGTTCTTTTGCCATATCAGCTCTATTGACGCAGAGTCTCTCATGACGTCCTTTATTATTCAGCAATTGTGTTCCAAACTTCTGGGTTCCAATATCCTTGGCATGAACCATGGTTCTGGTGTCTTCCAGTTCCTGACGAATCTCTGGTATCTCAATGTTTTGCTCCTCCAGCTTGGCTACTTTTAGCTTCTGGGTCCTGAGTTCTTCACGAAACGCTTCCTTATCAAATACTGCTTCTTGTAGGTCAATCTTAACTTCTTGATGTAACACTCTAGATACTGGTGGTACACCAGCTAAGGTTAAAATTTCCTTCTTTGCCGATAGATGCTCCATCAGCCTTCTACCATCCAATCCTTCCATTCATATGCATGCTTAACTCAGCACGGTGAGAATAGCATAAACGGGCGATAACATCATGGATAGCCGTGTTTCTGCTCTTGTCATTTCCATGAGCTATCTCTCCATAGTTGATATCTCCTGCATTGTGGTTTCCTTGACAAAACTTTGAGTTTTTAACTCTCCATGCTCCGGTCTTTCTCCGATACAACTTGATCTCGGGTATTGACAACTTCCATAGTCTACCAAGTTCCATAAGGGTAGCCTTCCTAGGTCATAAAAAAAATCTGGGAATTCTTCAGAGCCTTCAAATTCTCCTAGTCTTCGGGGTCTTCGACCGTTGTACTTTCCACTGTTATAATGCACGGTAAAATCTTCTTCATTCCAAAATGGTCTTAGTTGTACGATATCTTGTACTTCTTGGAGTGGTCTCATCAGTCGAATCTTTGAATGGTCAAAAGGGGAAAGGGGTATAGTCTCACTAAAAGGGAATATTTGAATAAGCTCAGAAGAGAAGAGAGGTGAAAGATCTTTTTGAAAAACAAAGTTATAGAGAAAATCGTTCCTATGGGCTTGCCAGTTTCTAGGGTCACGTCATACAGTCAACATGTGCTCTGATACCATCTTGTAGCGACCTGACCCGAATGGATCAAGTCTCTGTGCTTAAGTGTCATCCCTGGATCGGTATGCTGACACACACAGTACTCGAGGATTTGTAACAGAGGTAAGTCACCTGTATAAAGTAATGTAAATACTATTACCTCAATCCAAAAATAGCGGAAGTAAGAAGGTTGTGGATTCCCATCAACACCAACGGCAAAGTTGAGTGTAGAAATCGTAACCCTAACGTATCACTTACTCGTCATAAGATCCTGCAACATGAGACGTTGCAGCCACAAAGGGTCAGTACATTGAATGTACTGGCAAATTCACACCATAGGATAAAGATGAACAAAGGCTATCACTACATGCATATTTGGCGGGTGGAAAAGCTCTATGGTTATAAGGTTTTTGCGAAAAGCCAAATTTTCCCTACTGCAAAAGAATAAATTTTATTTAACTATCATGGTGGTTGTTAAACATTGAGAATGGTTGACAGCATTCTCAATCCCAATTAAAAGTAGTCATTAACAACCCAACAAATTATTTAAGTAACGTGATGAGATCAACAGGATAATCCAAGAACTAGATACTCAAAACGTCCATAACTGGGGACACGGCTAATCATGATTAGTTTATAAACTCTGCAGAGGTTTGTGCACTTTCCCCCACAAGACTCGATCTCCTCCGTTGGAATTCTCGCACTACAAGGTGTTTGAGAAACGGATGACCGAGACATAGTCTTTCAGAAGCGCTAGCACCTTACGAACGGATAGACCGTACCAACCTACATCCCCTACATCAGCTAGTCTACCACTGTAAGAGTTTGCACGACTTAGTCAACTATGCTAGAGCCCATAGTAGCTTGTGGCTGCACACAGAAGTTTCTAGTATGAATAATCGCATGATCCCTTTGAGCCTGGGTGGCGGTCCATAAAAAAACAGGCAATCCTGGTCTACCCAGGTGCCTAGACATGCAATCCTGGAATAACCAGGTACCTCAATCCACCCAGATGTGTATTAATGTTGCCACCTTAAATAAACCATTAATTAACAATCTCACATCTGTCATGGAAAATCACCCACCCAATCCACGTCTACTTGCATAGCATGGCAAAATAAGAAAACGTAGAAGTAACTCCCAAGGGTTTGATAATAAAATAGGTAATAGGTACTACCTCAATCTACTTCCCAAAACCCACAATTTAACTAGATCCTAATCATGCAATGTTTGAGGATTGATCTAATGCATAAAACGGGGTAGTAAAAAGGGATATTATCAAAGTGTGAACTTGCATGCAATGCTGATGAAGATGATTCGCACTCAAAACTCTTGATAGTTCTACTCGTCACACTCCGGTCAATCTATCGTAAGCAAGCAATAGTAACCACACATAAGCAATCACTCAAAAGATCAAAAAGGAACGAAGAACGAGTCGGAAAACAACAAAATCAAGAAAATAACTCTTGCAACATAAAACAATTTCTAACAGTACCAAAATTATGTGAATTTGGCCTTACCAGAAAGTTTAGGTCAAGAGCTTCGATTTGCAAAAAGAATCAACTAAATCGGAGTTACGAAACTCAAGTTATGATCAAACAAAGTTCAAATTCAAATCTGATCTAATTCAAAATTTAAACCTTCAAAAACTTGTTTGAGTTGGATTACTGGATAGAGGACATCGTAAAAAAGAAGCGGGCGTTGGTTTCGTTGGATTTGGATATACGGTTGAAAAGTACTGATCGTTTGAAAAATAGAGGCCAATCTGTAAATTAAATATTCACGGATGGGTCCCTGGCCGGAAATTAAAAAGAAAAAGAAAAATCCTATCGAACGAACGTTCGCTACGAGGAACTAAAGAACGAACTCGTTCACTGTAGAAGCTAACATAGTGAACGTTTACTGATTAACTTAACTTAGAAAATAAACCGAAGTAAAAACCAACCTAGTAAATAAAAACCGGACGAGTTAACGGTTTTGTACCGGTTCGAAAAAAAACCGGCAGCGGCGGTTTTCCGGCGGATCTCGCAACGCGCGGCGGCGGTTCGGTTCAGCTGGGCGGCGGCTCGGTCGTCGAGGGCGGCGCGAAGTGGTCGGGAGGGCGCGCGGGCGAGGCGAGGGTTGGCGGCGTCGGCGGTGGTTCCCGGCGACGGAACGGCGCGGGCGGCGGCGGTGGATCTCGGCGGCGGCGACGGATGCGGCGCAAAAGCGGCGGCGCGAAAGAGAGAGGGCGGCAGGGCGGTGCATTTATAGCAGTGGGGCCTCGGATGCGTGGAGGAGGGGGCAAGGCGAGGCGACGCGAGGAGTCCGAGGCGGGACGGCGGCCATGTCGGTCTGGCGACGTCTTGTGGCGAGTCCCGCCGGGGAGGACGGGCCTTGGGCGTCGGGCTGGGCCGTGGCCCGGCCGGTTAGCTGGCCCGATTCGGCGGAGAGAAGTTTTTTTAACAGACAAACAAAACAATTAAAGCAAGGAAAAAAATAAAAATATTATATAGGCACATAATATATCAAAATTTTCATAAAAAGATTTTCTACAACGTGAACATTTTTATAGCATTAAATAAAATACACACAAATTCTAATAATTCAAACAGTGCTCCTGCTCTAATAAAATCCAATAAAATCAATTTAAAAAATACCAAAACTAATTCAAAATTATTTCTCTCCAATTTTCTGATGTAGGGAATCATGTTACCCTATTTTCCATATATTTTATTTTTGGAGAAAAATAATTTGATTAAAACCCAAATAACTCCAAATTGAAAATGTTTTCCAAAAGGACTTTGAATTTAATTCTTTGAAACTCCCAACTCATATTTCATATAATTTGAAGAGGTCATTTTATCTTCTCTCATGAAAATCATTGAGTTGCATAAAGTTTCAGAATTGGAAATATTCTCAAATGAAATTCAAATATTTTCAACACCCCTTGTCATTTAAATAAATGGAAGAAGTCATGTCATCTTCTCTCCAGGGTTTTGTGGTGAAAATAATTTGAATTCACGGAGATCATAAAAACAAAAATGAAAGTTTGGGAAAGTCCTTTTATTCCCTCTCATTTAACTTTCAAAAAGTTTCGAATTTCACTCAATCAATCACACAACAATAAAGCAACAATCAAATCTATCTATTTATTATAACATTCCAAAAATTAGAATTTTGGGATGTTACAGCCAAGCCCTAAAACCTCTCAGGAGGGCTGATCTAGAGTCCGTTCGGGGCTCCAGAGAGGGGGATTCGTCGCCGTCGTCATCATCAACCATCCTCCATCACCAATTTCATGATTCTCACCGCCGTTCGTGAGTAATTCCATCGTAGGCTTCCTGGACGGTGATGGGTTGGATGAGATTTATCATGTAATCGAGTTAGTTTTGTTAGGGTTTGATCCCTAGTATCCACTATGTTCTGAAATTGATGTTGCTATGACTATGCTATGCTTAATGCTTGTCACTAGGTCCCGAGTGCCATGATTTCAAATCTGAACCTATTATGTTTTCATGAATATATGTGAGTTCTTGATCCTATCTTGCAAGTCTATAGTCACCAACTATGTGTTATGATCCGGCAGCCCTGAAGTGACAATAATCGGGACCACTCCCGGTGATGACCATAGTTTGAGGAGTTCATGTATTCACTATGTGCTAATGCTTTGTTCCGGTTCTCTATTAAAAGGAGGCCTTAATATCCCTTAGTTTCCAATAGGACCCCGCTGCCACGAAAGGGTAGGACAAAAGATGTCATGGAAGTTCTTTTCCATAAGCATGTATGACTATATACGGAATACATGCCTACATTACATTGATGAATTGGAGCTAGTTCTGTGTCACCCTATGTTATGACTGTCATGATGAACCGCATCCGGCATAATTATCCATCACTGATCGGATGCCTACGAGCTTTCCATATATTGGTTTACGCTTATTTACTTTCCCGCTGCTACTGTTACAATCACTGCAAAAATACCAAAAACATTACTTTTACTGTCTTTACTTTTGCTGCCGTTACCACCACTATCATATTACTTTGCTACTAAACACTTTGCTGCAGATACTAAGTTTCCAGGTGTGGTTGAATTGACAACTCAGCTGCTAATATTTGAGAATATTCTTTGGCTCCCCTTGTGTCGAATCAATAAATTTGGGTTAAATACTCTACCCTCGAAAACTGTTGCGATCCCCTATACTTGTGGGTTATCAAGACCTTTTTCTGGCGCCGTTGCCGGGGAGCATAGCTCTATTCTTTGAGTCACTTGAGATTTATATCTGCTGGACACTATGAAGAACTTGAAAGACGCTAAGACAACAATTTATCCCTCAACAACGAGGGGAGGTAAGGAACTGCCATCTAGCTCTGCACTTGATTCACCTTCTGTTATGAGTAAGCTAGCGACACCTAAACCTGCTTCTGCTATTTGTTCTGATATGTCGCATGTTATTGATGATGCCACTTCTGCTATGCATGATACTTTTGATGAAACTGCTTCTATGCCTGACACTACTGTGCCCCTTAGTGAATTTCGTGATGAACAAATTGCTAGGGCTAGAGAGAAAGAAATTGTTGAATCTGAATACAATGATGAAAGTGATGATGAAAATATGCCTGTTATTCTTGAGGGTTATGTTTTTGATAAAGAATCTTCTTTAGCTATTTTAGCTTGCAAAGATAGATATGAGCTCAAGAGGTTATTAGTTTAATGAACAAAGAGTCACTTAGATAAAATGAAACCCGACCCTGCTTTTGCTACTTCACCTATCTGTGTTCCCGATAAGGATTATGAATTTTTTGTTGATCCAGATATAATTACTTTGGTTGAATCTGATCCTTTTTATGGCTATGAATCTGAAACTGTTGTGGCACATCTTACTAAGTTAAATGATATAGCCGCCTTGTTCACTAATGATGAGAGATCGCGTTACTTTTATATACTCAAAATATTTCCGTTCTCATTAAAGGGTGATGCTAAGATATGGTTTAATTCTCTTGATCCTGGTTGTGTGCGTAGCCCCCAGGATATGATTTATTACTTCTCTGCTAAATATTTCCCTGCTCACAAGAAACAAGCTGCTTTGAGGGAAATATTCAACTTCGTGCAAATTAAAGAAGAGAGTCTCCCACAAGCTTGGGGGAGGCTTCTCAAGTTACTTAATGCTTTGCCTGATCATCCTCTTAAGAAACCTGAAATTCTTGATATCTTTTATAATGGACTAACCGATGCTTCCAGAGATTACCTGGATAGTTGTGCTGGTTCTCTTTTCAGGGAAAGAACACCGGATGAAGCTGAAATTCTATTGAATAATATGTTGACAAATGAAAATAATTGGGCACCTTCTGAGCCAGCTCCCGCTCCAATTACTGAACCTATTCCCAAACCAACTCCGAAGAAGAGAGGTGTTCTATTTCTCAGTCCTGAAGATATGCAAGAGGCAAAGAAATCTATGAAAGAAAAAGGTATTAAAGCTGAAGATGTTAAGAATTTACCTCCTATTGAAGAAATATATGGTCTTAATCTACTGCCTGTCGAAGAAGTATATGATCTTAATCCTTTATTTACTGAAGAACCTCCAGGCCTCGATATCCCGACACAGGTAGCAAAGGTAAATGCTCTCTATAGATTTGATGAAGGTGATATCCCTCACTATAAGTCTGCTAGGCAATGCATTGATGAGTTTGATAATTTTATTGTCAAACAAGAAAATTTCAATGCTTACTTTGGTAGACAATTAAAAGAAAATGCTTATATGATTAGACGCTTGGGTGATTATATGGCTAATATTAAAGGTGAACTTAAACTTGTTAGCAAACATGCTTCTATGGTTAACACTCAAGTAGAACAAGTACTTAAGGCTCAAAAAGAAGTGCTTGATGAAATGAATAGTAAGAAAAATGATTATGCTATTAGAGTGGCTACTACAACTGGTAGAATGACTC
Source organism: Aegilops longissima (assembly GCA_021605205.1). NCBI lineage: Eukaryota > Viridiplantae > Streptophyta > Magnoliopsida > Poales > Poaceae > Aegilops > Aegilops longissima. Next base: position 60,631,765 of record CM038678.1, on the reverse strand, counting down.
AGGAACCTTTGTATCTTGAAGGCCACCCTAAGAGAATCGAGCAAGATTCTCAGAGAAATAATATTGATGTTCCTAGTTCTTCTAAAAAGAAGAAAAAGAAAAATGATAGAACTGTGCAAACTTCTAGTGAACCTATTGCTGAACCACCTGATAATCCAAATGATATATCTATGTCTAATGCTGAAACACAATCTGGTAATGAACATGAACCTAAGGAAAATATTAATGATGATGTTCATGATGATGCTCAACCCAGTAATGATAATGATGTAGAAATTGAACCTGCTGTTGATCTTGATAACCCACAATCAAAGAATCAAGATGATAAAAGAGACTTTGTTGCTAGGAAACATGGTAAAGAAAGAGAACCTTGGGTTCAGAAACCCATGCCTTTTCCTCCCAAACCATCCAAGAAAAAGGATGATGAGGATTTCGAGCGCTTTGCTGAAATGATTAGGCCTATCTTTTTACATATGCGATTAACTGATGTGCTCAAAACAAATCCTTATGCTAAATATATGAAGGATATCATTACTAATAAAAGAAAGATACTGGAAGCTAAAATTTCCACCATGCTTGCTAATTATACTTTTAAGGGTGGAATACCAAAGAAACTTGGAGATCCCGGAGTACCTACTATACCTTTCTCCATTAAAAGAAATTATATTAAAACTGCTTTATGTGATATTGGAGCCGGTGTTAGTGTTATGCCTCTCTCTTTATATCGTAGACTTGACTTGAATAAGCTGACACCTACTGAAATATCTTTGCAAATGGCCGATAAATCAACTGCTATACCTGTCGGTATTTGTGAGGATGTGCCTGTTGTGGTTGCAAACGTTACTATTTTAACGGACTTTGTTATTGTTGATATTCCCGAGGATGATAGTATGTCTATTATTCTTGGAAGACCTTTTCTTAATACTGCAGGGGCTGTTATTGATTGCAACAAAGGCAATGTCACTTTTCATGTTAATGTTAATGATCATACGGTACACTTTCCGAGGAAACAACCTCAAGTTCATAGTATAAACTCCATTGGAAAAATTCCATCGATTATAATCGGAGGTTTTGAATTTCCTCTTCCTACTGTCAAAAAGGAATATGATATACTTATTATTGGGGATGTGCATATCCCCGTTGAGGTAACTTAGTGTTATTCGAAATTTCTCTGGTTTCATGATTATCGGAATGAGTTTGTTAACAAGACTTGATCAACCTTGTTAGTGGATTCTTTCTGATGAGCATGAGATGGATGAAACTAGAAGCACAAACTTCTGTACCGTCTCTATATTTTCTTTTAATTAGTAGAAATAAAGTAAAAATAGTATTTTTCTGTCTGTTTCCTGGTTTATCCGTGCAATATAAAATTATCCCAAAAATAAAAGTCCTCAGAATGACATGCCAATTTAATATGATTTTTTCGGGAATATTTGAGGATTTGCTGTGCAAAAATTACCGCGGGAGGAGCTCCCACCTGGTCACGAGGGTGGAGGGCGCCCCCCTTAGGGCGCGCCCCCTGCCTCGTGGGCCCACGGTGGCCCTCCTCCACTTATCCCAGCACCCATCTTCTTCCTCTATCTCACACAAACCCGAAAAACCAACTCAAGCACGAGTTCCAGCCACTTTTGCTGTTATTTTCGATCTCCTTGCTCAAAGCACCTCTCGCAAAACTGCTTGGGGAGATTGTTCCTTGGTATGTGACTCCTCCATTGGTCCAATTAGTTTTTGTTCTAGTGCTTCATTCTTTCCAAATTTGTGCTGCATAGGTGACCAAGTTCTTGAGCTTGCATGTCAAATTTATATGGTTCCAAGTAGTTCTAATGCTTGATATAGGCTCTAGGCACTTGTAGGAGTAGTTGCTACCAGTTTTATTGAAGTAGGTTCACTTTTGTTTGAAGTTACTAAAAAATTCAGATTATTTCAGAAATAATGAGCAGACTTTTGAGGGGTTCATCGAGCCGAAGCTCAAGGGATAAACAAAATGAAGAAGCTCAGATGCCCAAATATAATTTGCCTCGTACCGCGGAAATCCGGCCGTGTGAATGGCCATCTGATAATTTCTTGAGAGAGGCCGGGATTTATGAGGATTTCTATTCATTGATTGAAAATGCTGGCCTCACCGACTTCGTCCGCGACCAGTGTCCACAGTATCTCTTACTCACAAATACTTTTGTGCAAAACTTCTACTTTTTCCCTAAAGAATCACCTCATTCAGTAGAGTTTCACTTATATGACGTTGTGAAGAAAATTCCATTGTCTGAATTTTGCACAGTCTGCAACATACCCCCTGAGGGTATCTCAGAGGAACCACCTCGTAAAGAGTTGGAACCATTTATTAACCTTATCTCCGTGGAAACCAGGAAGGTTTCCGATGCGAGAATCACTAGCATACATTTTCTTGTGTTACGCTATTTTGCTTTATTTGCTAGTTGATAGTTGATTGGTCGCGAGAACTGTGGGAACCTTAGTGTTCCTGATATTATTATTCTGTTCCATGGTTAATACCGCGACAACACTGTCAGTATGGGCGGAATTATTGCTAGGCGGTTGAGTCTGAACCGTACTAAAGGCCCCATCTTTGGAGGCATTTACGCTTCTCGCCTTGCTACACACTTTAACATAGCTATTAGGCATTATGAGAAAGAACAAAAATTGCTGCCTAATGCTTATCTAGACTATAAGAGCATGATAGCCCATGATTTTCTTGTTAAGGACAGGAATGGAGAGCTCAAATACAAGTTATACTTTGATAAACATTATCCTAAAACTATTACGTTGCCTGCTCCTTCATTGTTTAATTTTGTAGGACCCTATCTCGTTACGTGGGCTGCCGTCCAAGCTTACGAAAACCCTGCACCAGCCCCGGAACCGGAACCACAAGATGAGCCTCCATGACAATCTGTATATTCTTGGTATCCAGAGATGACTGTCAGCCAGTGGCAGTCAGAGTCTTCTACATCGCAGTATGATCCCAACTATTCTTCGTCGCAGTACGACCCAAGCTACACCTACGGGTATCCGCCAGGCTATCCCTGGAAATAGACCAACTTAGGCCAAAAGCCTAAGCTTGGGGGAGTACGTATTTCTCACCGACATTACATTTATGTTCACACACACTCATTGCTAGATGTCGGTGCTCATACTCTTTCACTGTAATATCCATGCTAGTTTATTTTCCTTTTCCTGCTTTCTTCTTGTGTGTTTGTTAAACCTTAAGAAAAAACAAAAAATTAGTAGTAGTAATTAAAAAGAAAACCCAAAAATATTTCTCGTTCTTCTTTTGTTTGTTGGGAGCTTTCCCGTGTAAATAGTTTTTATTTCTTTTCTTTTCTTTGAGGGTCGATAGGAGAAGACCATGATTTAATTGTTGAAGTGGCTCTTATATGCATTATTGTTGAATTAACCAAGAGCCCATATTGCCTTGTCTTCTTCTGTTTATTGAATGCTCGCAAATTCCAGCTTAGTCCAATGCACGTGCACTCTTATTATTATTCACATTGTTCAGTCGTTCAAGTGAAAGGCAATTATGATGATATATGATGGACTGACTGAGATGAGAAAAGCTGGTATGAACTCGACCTCTTTTGTTTTTGTAAATATGATGAGCCCCTCGTTCTTATTATGAATAAACATGTTTGCAATGACAATTATAGATCATAGTTGCTCGTGCCATGCTTGATTAGCTATGAGTTATAATGATTTACCTTGTGTGCCAACATGCTATTGAGATGATTATGATGTGGTATGATGGGGTGGTATCCTCCTTTGAATGATTTAAGTGACTTGACTTGGCACATGTTCACGCATGTAGTTGTGTAAGTGCATCTAGTGCCCCTTAGTGATTTTGGTGTATTGAAGACTTATAGGTTAAGTAACTAATGCGTTTGTGAGTGTACACAGGTCTATAAGTCTATGAGGAGTTTGATATTTACAGAGAAAGTCGACCCTAAAATGAATTTCTTCAATCAAGAATTTGATATTCGAAGACTTTATGAAGACTTTGAAAGTGAAGAAATTGGTGTGATCCTGAAGACTTGGTATTCGCCGAGGAACATGAAGCGTGAAGACTTTTGTTTTCGTAGTTTCATTTTCTCTTTCTTGAGTCATAGGAAACACCGTCTTTGTTAAAGGGGTCGAGGAAATACTAAGGAGAAATTTCCATTTGATGCTCAACTCAAAATCCTCACCTACCAATCCCTTGAGTGAAGCCTTTGGAAATCTCATACAGTTCAGTCAATTTCTTGATGGATGAGACGAAGCTCTTCCAGTCCTTGAGAATTTGTTCGATCGAGGAGTTAGGAATTCGCCAAGTCGAATTGCCTACACATGAGAACATGATAGCCCCGAGGAATTTGATATTTCAATTTCCGACCGTTCTGTGTTTCTTGCGCCACCTGTCCCAAATATCTCCACCTAACGGTCATGTCATTTAAGGGCATTTATGTCTTATCATGTCGGGCTGCTCCTAGGCTATAAATAGCCGCCCCTACAACCACTAGTTGGTTGGCTGCTCCGAGAGAACTTGACACTTGTCATTTGAGAGCAACCCATCCTCTGAGGACTTTGGCGAAAATCATCAAGTGAGGAAAACCCAAAGTGAGGAAAACCCAAAACCAAACCCCAACAAACCCAAAGTGATTGAGCATCATGAAGAAATTGATCCCGCGTGGATCCGGCGCTTTTACCTTTGAAGACTGTGCTTCTTCCAGACGGTTAGGCGTCACGGTCTAGAACATCCAAGAGGAATTGTGGATCGCCGAGTGACCAAGTATGTGAAGGTTTGGAAGTCGCTGAAGACTTACCACGAGTGATTGGGCGAGGTCTGCGTGGCCTTAGTTCAAGGAGAATACGGTGAGGACTTGGTGTCTGAGCTGCGTGCTTTCGGTGATCGGGTGTCCGGGACTGCGTGTCCTCGAGTTTAAATACTCAGCCGCTCCAACCAGACGTACAACTGAGACAGCAGTTGGAACTGGTCTACCAAATCATTGTCTTCACCAACCTAACTGGTTCTATTTCCTCAACCCTTCCATTTCCTCATTACTGTGTTGAGTGTTTGTCATATCTGTGTTTGAAGACTTTGACTGAAGACTTTCTCAATTTCCTCAGTTCAATTTCTTCAGTCTGTTTGTCTTCATCTTGTGTTATCCTGTGATTACGCTTTCGGTACTCTGTGATTGTCTTCATTTCATCATGATGACTATGCTTGTAATCTGTTATGCTTACTTCTGAGTACTTATTCCGCTGCATGTATTTCTTCGCTAAGGAATTTCCTCACCGCAAATTCCTCGATGAACAATTTGTAAAATTCATAAAATCGCCTATTCACCCCCTCTAGTCGATATAACGCACTTTCAATTGGTATCGAGCAAGGTACTCCCTTGTTACGTGTGATTTTAGTTTAACCACCGGAGTTTTAGTTATGTCGACCGCAGGTATGATCAAGGTCTCAGCAGGGTGTCCTACCTTCGATGGGACGGACTACCCCTCTTGGAAGAACAAAATGCGAATGCATCTTGAAGCAATTGACAACGATCTACGGTATGTTGTGACAAAGGTGTTTCCTCGGTCACACCCTCTCTCGAATGATGCTGATGTGAAGAGATTCAAGCAACTTGATTCTCAAGCGAAGAATATCATATGTGGCCATCGAGCAAAGGTCAATATGGAAGAGTGAGTGCTTTGGAATCTGCCAAACTCATTTGGGACAGGCTGTCCAAAGTAAATGAAGGTGTTTCAACTCAGCGTGACTCTCGAGTTGATGTTCTTGGAATCTCTTCAACCGCTTCAAAAGACTCGACAACGAAAATGTTCAACAAACCTTGATCGCCTCACCGACATCTCAAATGAGCTTCAAGCCTTTGGGTGCCACCGACATCACCGACCATGAGGTGGTGAAGAAATTACTAAGATCGCTTGATTCCTCATTTGACACTCAGCACCGATGATACAAGAACGAGCTGACTACAAGTCTCTTGATCCTGCTGATATCCTCGAAAGGCTAAATACTCACGAATTCCAGCTTGCTGAAAGAGAGATCTCTATGGTTACGGCTATGGAAGAACACGTGCCACAAGGCCAAGGCTGAATCTGAATCGAGAGTGAAGACTCGCTAGTAGCCTTGGAGATCTGAAGAATTTGGCGAGAGCTAGCACCGCTCGTGAAGAAATTCAGAAATTCACAAGGCGTGGTCGTTTTGGAAAATCCTCAAGAAGCGTGATTCCTCATCTAGTGACTATAAGCGAAGACTTTGCCACAAATGCAAGAAACCTGGTCACTATATCCAAGATTGTCCTCAGTGGGAAAAGGAATTGAAGAAGAAGAAACACAAGGATTACAGTTCTGATGACGTGAAGAAGAAGAAGAAATCATCCAAATCTTCATCATCAAAATCCTCAAAGCCTTCTTCTCACAAGAAGAGCAGCTCCAAAAAGGCTCGGGCATTCATTGGCAAGGAAATGGACTCTGAAGCTGAATCTGAGGAAAATGAGGAAGAGGAGGAGTCTGAAGAATCCGAATCTGGTGTGGCTAGTCTGGCTCTTGCTACTGCTTACGTCAGCAAATCCATCTTCAACACTGAAGAAAATGACTCCGCCAACAAACCTGATGAGGAAAATGATGACTACGCTCCCACCTATTGCTTCATGGCAAAAGGTGCCAAGGTACTCAATTACACCTCCTCTGAATCTAGTGAAAATGAATCTGATGAGGATCTCAAGCCCAGCTACTCTAAACTTGCTAAGATTGCTATAAAACAACAAAGGGCTTTTGAAAAGGTTCAAAACATGCTAGATAAGAGTGATGATATGTTAGGTGAAGAAATGGATCGCACTCAAGCCCCGATGAAAATCTTGAAAGTTCAGGTCTAGGCTTGACAGCCTTCAAAGTCATCATAACACTCTCTTATCGATCATGAAAACTTTCTTATGAATTTCTTCAAAGAAAGCAAGATCTTGAGAAGCTAAGAGTGAGTTATGAAGATCTTGAAAGGAGCGCGATTCATTACTTGCTCAACAAATCAGCGCTTCTCAAGAAGAATTTGTTCCTCCATGCTTAAAGTGCATTGAGCGTGAATCGCTAATTCTTCACTGAATGTTCAAATGCTTCAACTGTTACAAATTCTTCACCTGCCTCTGCTATCACTAATTCCTCACCGAGGACATTGCTAGTATCACTTGACGATGCAGGGTGAAGGAATTGTACATGACAGGCATGTACAAAAGCCTCAAAGGGCATCAGACTCTTTGTGATGTGCTTAAAAAGCAGATCCTCAACAGAAACCCTAGGAAAGAGGGTATTGCCTTTGAGAGGAAACTCAATGCTGATGGAGCGTCTTTGGAAGCTTTGAGCAATATCCCAAAACCTCATGGGTTGCTGCAAAAGGACCTCCAGTTGATCCATCTACCTTATCTGGTTTTACATGTGAATTTCCTCATTCTGATGATGAGTCATTTGACTCAAACTATAAACTGTTCAAAAATCAGAATGGTGAAGTATTTGCTAGATATGTTGGCACTAACTGCAGGAACGGTCCCCCTATGAAGAAAATCTGGGTTCCCAAGAAGTGCCTTGAAAGTCTTCAGGTGAATGTCCTCATGACACCACCTGTGAAGAAAAGGAACCCCAGATCAAATTCTTCATATGGACCAAATTCTTCATATGGATCCAAGTCCTCATACGGACCAAATTCCTCACGTGGATCAAATTCCTCAAAAGGATCAAAGTCCTCATATGATTATCATCGTGCTAATAACTCTGCTTCACAGGGGTAGAGCTAAGGGCTATGAATATGTGCATTATTCTTCAAACCATTATGTTCATAAGTCCTCGAAGAATTTCTCCGCTTATTCATATGCTTACCCTAACCCCTCTTATGTGAAGCGAAATGGTTTGGCCTCTATGCCACCATTCTCATATGGTGCTCGCAGAATGATGAACTCTTTGCCACCCCTTGAGATGTGGGTGGTGAAGAAAAGAACTAATCTCTTCTGCAGGTCAGGTCTCGAGCGTGCCTCAAGCGTCTGAAGAATTTCTTTGGGGCACGACAAAAATGCTCGAAAGGACGCAGCTAATCATGATGAAATGAACTTTCATTTCACACGTCCTCATCTTGCTTATCTAAATCTTGGTGATGAAATTCATCTAATGAACTTGATATCATATTCTTCACTGATGAAGTATATGAGATCGTAAGTTGTACTAATTCATCTGCAGGATGATCAACCCAAAGCCACTGAGTGGGTTCTCGATAGTGGATGTACAAATCACATGACCGGTGACAAGAATCTATTGATGGATGCTCCTTATCACCGTCACATCTGAAGCATATCATCTTTCTTGACAAAGGCAAAAGTCGGTATTGGGACTTGGTAAGGTTGCTATCTCTAAGGACATGCACATGGACAAAGTCATGCTTGTTGAGTCTTTAGGATATAACCTCATGTCAGTCTCAATGCTTTGTGATCTTGATATGGTAGTTATTTTTGGCAAGTATCGTTGTGTTGTGATTATGGAAGTCGACAATTCCAAAGTCTTGAAGGCTTTAGGAGAGGAGACTTGTATATTGTTGATTTTCCACGGGACCACAACCAGCCATGTGTCTACTTGCAAAAGCTTGAAAGGCTGGCTATGGCATCGACGACTTGGTCACACAGGCATGAGGAATTTGCACACTTGCGAAGAAGAAGCATGTCATTGGCATTGAGAATGTCAAATTCCTCAAGGATCACTTATGCGGAGCTGTGAAGCTGGAAAAATGACCAAGGCCAAGCATCCAAATAAGACTATCATGACCACTACTCGTCCCTTCGAATTGCTTCACGTGGACCTCTTTGGTCCCAATCATTACTCAGCTGTCACTAATGATGCATCTCTTTATGGATTTGTTATTGTTGATGATTACTCTCGTTACACATGGGTACACATTGTTACTTACAAAAATCAAGTGCAGGAAATCTTCAAGCGATTTTCCTCGAGGGCTTCAACCAACTTTGGTGTGAAGATCAAGCACATCGAAGTGACAATGGAACTGAGTTCAAGAATTCGGTCTTGATGATTATCTTGATGAACTTGGTATTACTCATGAGTTATCTGCTCCCTATACTCCTCGGCAAAATGGCGTCGTGGGCGCAAGAACAGAACTCTTGTTGAGATGGCTCGCACTATGCTTGATGAATACAAAACGCCTAGTCGTTTCGGATTGAAGCAATTGACACTGCGTGCCACATCATCAACAGTATATCTTCACAAATTCTTCAAGAAGACTGCCTATGAACTCCTCAACGACAAGAAACCCAATGTAAGTTATTTCAAAGTCTTGATTGCTAAATGCTGGATTAGAGATCCTCACCACCACTCTAAATTTGCACCAAAGCACATGAAGGTTTTATGCTTGGTTACGGAAAGGACTCGCACACCTCTGAGTCTTCAACATCACTCTTCACAAGATTGTTGACACTTGTAGATGTGCGGTTCGATGAAACTAATGGCTCGCAAAGAGAGCACCTACCTTCATGTTAGATGAACCAGCACCGAGGATTCTATCAGGTTCAAGGCAACCGAGGATGTCATTCCTCTTGAAGAAACTGCTGAAGAATTCATTCTGTCTGACGAAGAACGTCAAGCGATGCACCAAGATAATCTGAAGAAAATGGTGCTTGAGGAAAATGATCAAATTCCTCGAAGACAACCAGCTCATCCTCGCGTTGCAAAAGAAGTGCAAGTTGACAAAATCATCGATGACATTGAAGCGCCAGTCCTCTCACTCGCTCAAAAGCTTCACACTTATCTAACTTTTGTGGGCACTATGCTTTTGTCTCTATCACAGAGCCCACTAAGGTAGATGAAGCATTTCGGCCGGGTGGATTCAGGCCATGCAAGAAGAATTACATCGATTCGAGCTCAACAACGTCGGGAACTGGTCAAACGTCCAGATCCTCGCAAGCATAATATCATTGGCACAAAGTGGATCTACCGCAACAAGCAAGATGAAAATGGTCTTGTGGTGAGGAATAAGGCACAACTAGTAGCTCAAGGCTACACGCAGTTGAAGGAATTGATTTCGATGAAACTTTTGCACTGTTGCTAGACTTGAGTCTATTAGCATATTACTCGCCTATGCTAACCATCACAATATCACTTTATATCAAATGGATGTGAAAAGTGCATTCCTCAATGGTAAGCTTGAGGAAGAAGTATATGTTGCTCAACCCCAGGTTTTGAAGATCCAAAGAATCGACAAAGTCTTGAGACTCAATAAGGCCCTCTATGGCCTCAAGCAAGCCCCTCGGGCGTGGTATGATACATTGAAGGAATTCTTCGTGAAGAATGGCTTCACACCGTTCACTCGACCCTACTCTCTTTACTAAATCATATGATGGTGAACTGTTTGTGTGCCAAATATATGTTGATGATATTATCTTTGGCTGTCTTGACCAACGTTATAGTGATGAATTTGCCTATATGATGAGTGAAGAATATCAAATGTCTATGATGGGAGAGTTGAAATTCTTCTTAGGTCTTCAAATTAAATCAACAACCCAATGGCATATTCATATCTCAGAGAAATACCTCAAAGATGTCCTCAAGAAATTGGCATGCAAGATTGCAAAGGCGTCAAAATTCCTATGCCCACAAATGGCCATCTATGCAATGATGAAAATGGTATTGACTTGATCACAAGGTATACCGCTCCATGATTGGTTCTTTATTGTACTTATGTGCATCTAGGCCAGATATAATGCTTAGTGTTTGCATGTGTGCCCGATTTCAAGCTACACCAAGGAATCACACCATAAGGCTGTGAAGCATATTCTTGATATCTAGCTCACACACCAACACTAGGATTATGGTACCCCAAGGGCTCTACTTTTGATCTCATTGGATATTCGACTCGACTATGCTGGTGATCGTGTGGACCGCAAGTCAACATCTGGTACTTGTCATTTCCTCGGAAGATCTTTGGTGCATTGGTCCTCGAAGAAACAGAACTGCGTATCACCGTCCATCGCGGAAGCTGAATACATTGCTGCTGGCTCGTGTTGTGCTCAATTACTATGGATGAAGCAAACCCTCAAGGACTACGGCATCAACGTGAAGAATGTGCCTCTCTACTGTGACAATGAGAGTGCCATCAAGATTGCTCACAACCCAGTTCAGCACTCGAAGACAAAGCACATTCAAATTCGTCATCATTTTCTTCGTGATCATGTGTTGAAGGGCGACATCTCCATCGAGCATGTGAAGACTGAAGAACAGCTAGCTGATATCTTCACTAAGCCCTTGGATGAGAAGAGATTTAGCAAGTTGCGGTGTGAGCTAAATATCTTAGAATCTTCGAACGTTCTTTGAAAAGGACACACATCCTAACACTTATGCAAAATTGATGACTTAGATGTGCAACACATGAAGAAACGTTTTTCTTCAATCAATGAAGAATAACACTCTAAGTGTGAAGAAATTAATGAAGAATTTGATTCTCGAACCCTCGACAATTGTGCGCGGTGTCTGAAATCATCATTCTTATCTGATGGGTCACGCCACCACCAAAGTTGAAAATCTTCAATTTGAGTTTTCCTCGCCTTTTGAAATTCTTCAGTTTTGAAATTCTTCAGTTTTCAAATTCTTCAGTTTTTCAAATTCTTCAACTTTGCAAATTCTTCACTGTTTCCGTCGTCTTTCTTCATTGGCTATATATATATATATATATGGATTTATGTCCTCTACAACATTCACTTATGGCTATTTCTTCAAGTCGCTTTTTCTGCTAAGTGAATGTGATCGGACCCCTCCCCTCTATGCTATACTCAACCCAATCCATTCACAAATTCTTCATGTGCGTTCTACTTTGAAACTCGTTCAAATTCTTCACTGTGTCCTTGACAGCTGAAGAAATTGCGAACGGAACTTTTAAAACGAATCTTATCCAAACTTCTATTTTACCGCTCAAACCGTTCCGCATCCCACGATGCATTATTATATCCATCCACGATCGCACACGATCTCCACTACACTGTACGTGGGTGACACATGTCGTGAGAAGGGAAGCGGTCAGGGGCATGATCGTCCTAAATCTTCGGACGAGCCGTTTTTCACCGTGGCTATAAATACCCTCTCTCCCTTCCTCACTCTTTTACTCCGCCGATCTCTCTCCGCCGAGCTCCTCGAAACCCTAAGCGCCGCCGCTACTCCATCGTCGCCGGTGAGGAAAAGCTTCACCGCCTTGACCTCTTCGCCGACGTACTCGCGCCGACCGTGGAATTTCTTCACTCCGCCGTCGCCGTAGCTGATTTCCTCTGCCAAGTTAGGGCGGAGAAGATCTGAACAGACGAACTTCTAAACTGTTCATCTCAGTTAGTCGTGTTCTTCACTTGAGTAAATTAAAAGTTACTTTTATTTACTCGCCTTGATTCTCAAATTTTCTTCAAATTCCTCAAAGGTGTTTATTTCAAATTCTTCACACATATGAACACCTCAAATCTCTTGACTCATTTCTCTAAGCTATGATTTTCTTCAAGATTCCTCAATTGTGTGGATTTTCGATCTATACAACTCTGGAACCTAAGATAAAGAACGCTTATTGAAATTCTTCAAAGCTCATCTGGTCAAAATCCTCAAACTTGTTCTTTTTGAAAAACCTCTGAGAACGCATATGACCTCTTCAAATTCCTCGCACCTATACTCTGCTCACAGTACAAATGTCTGCTGCTGAATCCCTAGGTTCTCATCAACTTAACTCATTTGCAGCGTTCCTCGAAGAAAAACTGCACACTTCTTGAGAGAATTCAATTGTTCAATTCCTCACCAAGAAAAAATGGCGAGATGGTAAGAAGCCGAGAAGGAGGAAAGAAACCTGAGGTCATGACTGCTTTCGAAATCCCTGAGGAAATATATCCTGACTATTGCACACCAGATGAGGAAAGCAAAACTCAGCGCAAGGTGCGTCTTCAGAAAATTGAACGGAGATGGGCACGGGAATGGAAGGAATACCGCTATGTTACACCCAAATACATGAAGAAATTCGCGTTAAATCCTCCATGCCCAAGAGCTCCTTTGGCACCAGGCCAAATAGCTGATCCCACTAGCGTCAAACGCGGTGAGGACTTTCCTGATGAATGGGCTAAACGCCAAGCCAAGTTGGCTAAGCAAGCAAAGGAAGCGGTGAAGAAATTCAATGAGGATTCTGCCGCTGCTGCTGCCACTGAGGTCTCGGCCAAGCCGAAGAAATCGATGCAAAAGAAGTCTGCAAATAAGCCAAGTACTTCTTCATCTGTGCCCTCACGGCCAAGTTCCTCAGCAGCTCCTTCCAGGCAAATTCCTCAGCAGCAAATTCCTCACACTGCTACTGTTCCATCAAAGTCCTCAGCTGCTCCGTCCAAGCCTTCAGTTCCAGTGCATCTCGCGACTTGTCAAAGGACTGCTGGATTCTCAATTGCCTCAGGCACCTCTGCAAATTCCTCAGCTGCTTTCAATTCTTCATCGGCCCGACGTTGTCAAGACAAAAGCTACAATGGGCGTGGTCCTCGGCCTAGCCCGAAGAAGAAACAGCTTGTCGTCCACGTGCCATCTGATGATGAGGCATCTGATGAAGAACTTGAAGAAATCATCAGAGACCGTCAAGCTAGAGCCGCAAGAGCCAAGGGAACAGCTGTGCCAATGCTTTTGGACCCGAAGAAAGTACTCGACTTCATCGACCTCTGGCACAACGATCCAAATACCCCTCTGCCTGATCTTCATTTGACACCAGGTCAAAGTCATATGTTGACTCACTTCATTGCTGAAGAAAAATGGAAGTTCGAAAAGGCGAAGGAAATCAAAAAGGCTCAATACAAGAAGGAGAGGTTTCTGAAGAAGAATGTTGTCAAGATGACACCTGAGGAACTTCTTCAAGCTCAAACTGAAATTCAGAACCTCAGCAAGAACTTTGACACGTACTATGCTGATTGGCAAGTTGTCAAGACCAAATTCGTCAATCTGACGAAGAATCTCACAAATGTTGCTGCACCAGTGCAACATGAAAACCCTCAGGCTGAAGCATCTGCTCAGCCTAGTGAAGAAAAGGCCAGCACCGCTGAAGCTCAGCCTGCTGAAGAACATGCTGATTCCAGGGCTGATGAAGAAATTCCAGCCGCTGAAGAAACTGCCAGGGCACCCACTAGTGGTGCGCCTGAAGAAATTGTTCAAGCAGGGAACTGCATCGCTTGCTCTGAAGAAACTGCCCCAAATTACTCAGCTCCTCCTGCACCAACCCCAGTTTCAATTCTTCCATCTGCTTTGGATGTGAAGAAAACCAAGGCTGGAACGAGCTGCTGTGAAGAAGAGAAAAGCATCAGCTGCGTCAGATTCTTCGGCTACGAAGAAATTGAAGCCAATGACCAGCTCTGTTGAAAACCCGATTGATGCTATTCCAATTTCCTCCATACCTTCAAAGGAAGTGGTTCCTTTTGGAGAGGAATATGAAGTGCCAACCGGTTCTGATGAGGAACATCAATCTCCTGCTCTGTCTGAAAAAATTGATGAAGAAATTGAAGTGGAAGCTGTCCCTTCAACCCCAGTCATTCCCTCATCAGACCATGAAATTCCTCATGATGGTGCTGAGGAAATTGAAAATGAAGATGTGGATATTGGATGCACCACTCCAGTGATTAATGATGACTTTTGGGAAAGTCAACATCCCAATACTCCGCTCTTCACCCCGCTTCAACAAGTTCCTCACTCCCCGCATGCAATGTCCAGATCGACTCAAGAAAATCAACCCACGAGTCCATGCATGAAGAAATTCCAGCCCACGATCGATGCCGATGAAACTGTTGTCTGCTGCTGCTGAAATTCCTCGGACCGCACAAGTTGAGGACCAAGAATTTCCTCAAGTGAAGAACCTGCACTTACCATTCCAGAGGTGGTGATGCAATTGGTGACACCCTCTCGCCAAAGCGTAAGAATCCGTTCTCGACCAAACAAAAGTTCAAGGCTAAGGATTTCTTTCTTTGAGCATGTGTTCTTCATCAATATAATCCTTATGACTCTGCTCGGATTAGGAAGAGGCGCTTACGGACTGCCACCAAGCCAACTTCTATTCCTCGGTGCTTTTCAACAAGGACAAAATCTTGATCATGCTCATATTCCTCATGTGGATATGGAGTCGCTGCCAGGCTTTGAGCCCGTTCTAAGTGTTCTTCACGATGCAGGTCTTCTCAACTTTTGCACTGATATATGTGATTGGAATGAAGAGCTCATTCTTCAGTTCTATGCAACACTTCACATCACCGGAGACGCTGAAGATGTGACTTCATGGGTCTTGGATTGGATGACAGAAAACACTCACTACAAGGCTCCAGCCAGTGAATTGCTTCGTGCCCTTCCACTCAGTCCTCCAGTTGACGGTGCACGTCGCATCTATGAAGAAAAGGAACTCTCAAATCACTATATGCAAGTGTTGATGAAGCCATTGAAACCAAGGCAAGCTCCAAGGACCAAATTCCTCGTCAAGGAATTGTTATATGTGCCTCGAACAGTCTATCGAATTTTGTCGAAGACTATGAGTCCTATCAAGGGCCACGACTCGAATGATGAAGAGGTCGTTGGCATCATGAAGAATATGCTTTTCAACATCATCCATGGCGTTCCCGTCAATTTTCATGATTTCTTCATGAGGACTCTGGCTAACATTGCCATGTCACCTTTTGAGCTGAAGCCTTATGCACCTTGGATTATGAGATTCATCAGGTCAAGATCTTCACTGAATTACAAGGCTGACACTTTGAACCACCGCAGCTACCTACCCCTATTGAAGTCCTCAAGCGGCCAATTGCCTCGGTGATGAAAAGGGAAAGGCTACTACTGTGATAGATGAAGGCATTCGTCCATTGGATGGACAGTTTAAAGCAGCATCTTACTCCACCAATGATGACTCGCCACTCATGACTCAAAGACAAATACCTCGCCAAGCAAAATCCTCAAGGAACGCACCTGGGTGATGACCGATCGTGAGTTACTCCTCAGTCTCCATCAGAAGGTTGATCGCAATCACAAGTGGGTCAAACGTCAGTTTGGTACTATTCTTTACAACATGACCTCAACTCACAATGCAGTGAAGAAAAACCACTACTATCTTCATGAAACCTTCAAGCGCACCTGGGCTGTTCTGTCACATGTCTACAATGAAGAAGAACTGAATTCAATGGGACTCAAGGAAGAATTTGACTGGTCTGCACCTCCTCCGAAGAAATTCAAGAAGGTCAAAGTTCCTTCCTTGGTGGCCAGCTCCTATTCTTCATCTCGCGACTTGATGAAAATGAAGATTTGGAAGACAACTGCTGCAGGTCCTACTTCGACGAACAACCCGACAATCTTTGGCGCTCCGTCTTCAACTTGATATTCTTCAAGAGCGTTAGTCCTCGCCGATCCTTTTGGTCATTCGATGACAAAGGGGGAGAAATTTGAGTTAGTCTTCAAGCGGGTCTCGTTCTTGTCTATATTCTGTACTTTATTAAGTTACAACTCTCGTTCTTCTGAAACCTTTTATTGGATCGAGTTGTAATCTTAAACCCGATGGTGCTTTGATACTTCTGATGCATTATGCTTTTGCTCTATGCTCTGATTAGAAGTAGTTTTGATACTTGTTATGCTCTGATCCATTTTGGCCTTTGGGCTCTGATACTCTTTGTGTGTTACTTTGCATAACATCAAGCACCATATTTCATCATGCATTTCAAATTCCTCATATTATATGTCAAATGCGTGTATGAATTACAAGATATAGGGGGAGATCTCCATGATTCAATTCCCCGTTGAAAACTTAACCTGTATTGTCATCAATCACCAAAAAGGGGGAGATTGTAAGTGCATCTAGTGCCCTTAGTGATTTTGGTGTATTGAAGACTTATAGGTTAAGTAACTAATCGCTTGTGAGTGTACACAGGTCTATAAGTCTATGAGGAGTTTGATAAAATGCAAGAAACCTGGTCACTATATCCAAGATTGTCCTCGGGAAAAGGAATTGAAGAAGAAGAAACACAAGGATTACAGCCTGATGACGGAAGAAGAAGAAGAAATCATCCAAATCTTCATCATCAAAATCCTCAAAGCCTTCTTCTCACAAGAAGAGCAGCTCCAAAAAGGCTCGCATTCATTGGCAAGGAAATGGACTCAAGTGAATCTGAGGAAAATGAGGAAGAGGAGGAGTCTCAAGAATCAATCTGTGTGGCTAGTCCGGCTTTGCTATCGCTTATGTCAGCAAATCCATCTTCAACATCAAGAAAATGACTACCAACAAACCTCGATGAGGAAAATGATGACTACGCCCCACCTATTGCTTCATGGCAAAGGTGCCAAGGTACTCAATTACACCTCCTCCGAATCTAGTGAAAATGAATCGATGAGGATCTCAAGCCCAGCTACTCTAAACTTGCTAAGATTGCTATAAACAACAAAGGGCTTTTGAAAAGGTTCAAAACATGCTAGATAAGAGTGATGATATGTTAGGTGAAGAATGGATCGCACTCAAGCCCCGATCGAAAATCTTCGAAAGTTCACTAGGCTTGATCATTCAAAGTCACATAACACTCTCTTATCTCGATCATGAGAAACTTTCTTATGAATTTCTTCAAAGAAAGCAAGATCTTGAGAAGCTAAGAGTGAGTTATGAAGATCTTCGTATGAGCGCGATTCATTACTTGCTCAACAAATCAGCGCTTCTCAAGAAGAATTTGTTCCTCCATGCTTAAAGTGCATTGAACGTGAATCGCTAATTCTTCACCAATGTTCAAATGCTTCAACTGTTACAAATTCTTCACCGCCTCGCTATCACTAATTCCTCACCGAGGACATTGCTAGTATCACCGACGATGCAGATCGAAGGAATTGTACATGACAGGCATGTACAAAAGCCTCAAAGGGCATCGACTTTGTGATGTGCTTAAAAGCAGATCCTCAATGAAACCCTAGGAAAGAGGGTATTGCCTTTGAGAGGAAACTCAATGCGATGGAACGATCGAAGCCCGAGCAATATCCCAAAACCTCATGGGTTGCTGCAAAAGGACCTCCAGCTGATCCATCTACCTTATCTGGTTTTACATGTGAATTTCCTCATTCTCGATGATGAGTCATTTGACTCAAACTATAAACTGTTCAAAAATCAGAATGGTGAAGTATTTGCTAGATATGTTGGCACTAATCGCAGAACGGTCCCCTATGAAGAAAATCTGGTTCCCAAGAAGTGCCTTGAAAGTCTTCAGTGAATGTCCTCATGACACCACCGTGAAGAAAAGGAACCCCAGATCAAATTCTTCATATGGACCAAATTCTTCATATGGATCCAAGTCCTCATACGGACCAAATTCTCACGTGGATCAAATTCTCAAAAGGATCAAAGTCCTCATATGATTATCATCGTTAATAACTCTGCTTCAGGTAGAGCTAAGGGCTATGAATATGTGCATTATTCTTCAAACCATTATGTTCATAAGTCCTCAAGAATTTCTCCGCTTATTCATATGCTTACCCTAACCCTCTTATGTGAAACGAAATGGTTTGGCCTCTATGCCACCATTCTCATATGGTGCTCGCAGAATGATGAACTCTTTGCCACCCCTTCGATGTGGGTGGTGAAGAAAAGAACTAATCTCTTCTGCAGGTCAGTCTCCAGCGGCCTCAAACGCTCAAGAATTTGTCGGGGCCCACAAAATGCTCGAAAGGACGCAGCTAATCATGATGAAATGAACTTTCATTTCACACGCCCTCATACCGCTTATCTAAATACTCGACGATGAAATTCATCTAATGAACTTGATATCATATTCTTCATCGATGAAGTATATGAGATCGTAAGTGGTACTAATTCATCCGCAGGATGATCAACCCAAAGCCACCGAGTGGGTTCTCGATAGTGGATGTACAAATCACATGACCGGTGACAAGAATCTATTGATGGATGCTCCCTTATCACCGCCACATCCAAGCATATCATCTTTGCCGACAAAGGCAAAAGTCGTATTGGGACTTGTAAGGTTGCTATCTCTAAGGACATGCACATGGACAAAGTCATGCTTGTTGAGTCTTTAGGATATAACCTCATGTCACCTCAATGCTTTGTGATCTCGATATGGTAGTTATCTTTGGCAAGTATCGTGTGTTGTGCTTATGGAAGTCGACAATTCCAAAGTCTTCAAGGCTTTAGGAGAGGAGACTTGTATATTGTTGATTTTTCCACAGACCACAACCAGCCATGTGTCTACTTGCAAAAGCTTCGTAATGGCTATGGCATCGACGACTTGGTCACCATGCATGAGGAATTTGCACACGCCATAAGAAGAAGCATGTCATTGGCATTGAGAATGTCAAATTCTCAAGGATCACTTATGCGGAGCCCGTGAAGCTGGAAAATGACCAAGGCCAAGCATCCAAATAAGACTATCATGACCACTACTCGTCCCTTCAATTGCTTCACTTACATGGATGACATAGTGGTCAAAAGCAAGGACAGAGGCAACTCTGGTTCAAGATTTAGATGAGACCTTTGCAAATCTGCGCAAGATCAACCTCAAGCTCAACCCCAAGAAGTGCGTGTTTGGAGTTCCTTCCGGCAAGCTTCTCGGGTTCTTCGTGTCTCAGCGGGGAATTGTAGCCAATCCTGACAAGATCAAGGCCATCGAGCAGATTGAAGCACCAAAGCGCATCAAGGATGTACAAAGACTTGCCGGCTGCGTGGCAGCTCTCAGCAGGTTTATCTCTAGGTCTGCTGAGCGCGCCCTGCCATTTTTCAAGATTTTGAAAAAGGCAGGTCCAATGAAATGGACTCCCGAAGCGGAGGTTGCGCTGCAGGATTTAAAGAGGTACCTGTCCTCCACTCCAATACTTGTCGCACCTAGGCCACAAGAGAGGTTGCTGCTATATATAGCGGCAACCAATCAAGTGGTAATTGCTGCGTTAGTAGCGGAGAGGGAGGCGGACGATGAGCCGGCAACCACGGCAGATACATCCAGCGACAAGCAAGGCGCTTCACCGACAAGCTCTGGTCCCGACAAGGACGGATCTGCGCAGGACTGCGAGAAGATGCAGAAAAGGATGGTGCAGCGCCCAGTTTACTTTTGTCGGTTCCCTTCTCTGAGGGGCTAGGTCAAGGTACTCGGTGTCGTAAACTGCTTTTCGGCCTCCTCATGGCCTCGAGAAAGCTGCGCCATTACTTCCAAGCACATGAGATAACAGTTGTCACTCGCTTTCATCAAGAGGATCTTGCAAAATCCAGAGGCAACAGCAGGATTGTCGAGTGGGCACTGGAACTGTCAAGCTTTGGCCTCAAGTTTGAAAGCACTTCAACTATCCAAAGAAGGGCATTGGCAGAGTTCATAGCAGAATGGACGCCAACGCAAGATGAAGAAACTCCAGAGACGAGCATCCCGGTCAAGGAAGCAAGCAAAGAGTGGCTGATGTACTTCGATGGTGCCTTCTCGCTGCAAGGCGCAGGTGCGGGCGTGCTGCTTGTTGCGCCCACCGGAGAACACCTCAAGTACATAGTCCAAATGCACTTTCCCAAGGAGCAAGCGACAAACAATACAGCAGAGTATGAAGGTTTGCTTGCCGGTCTCAGAATCGCGGTAGACCTGGGAATCAAGAAGCTCATTGTCAGGGGTGACTCGCAGCTCGTCGTCCGCCAAGTAAACAAAGATTATCAGAGTCCGTTGATGGAAGCCTACGTTGATGAAGTGAGAAAGCTAGAAGAACACTTTGACGGCCTACAAATGGAACATGTTCCAAGAGCTCAGAATGATATTGCTGATGGCCTGTCAAAGTGCGCCGCACTCAAGTTACCTGTGCAAACAAGGGATTTTTGTGCTCAAGCTGACTCAGCCGACTGTAACGCCATCAACTGGACAGAACAAGAAGAGGAAGTTGATTTCCGGTGACTACTTCCCGGCCGAGCTACCCGGCCCGCCGCCACGAAGTCCCCAAGATCAACACCAAGAGTCTTTGGAGCGGTCTGCTCGACAAGCCCTGTGGTTTGTTTCGTTGAAGCAGACGCTCCCGACAAGTTTTGCTCCGGCAAGCTTGCCGGGGAACATCAAGCTCCGGCCGAGCCGCAGGTTCTTGCCGTCGAAGCGGGTGTTCCCGCAGCATCATATGTGCCTTTAGTCCTTGTTGTCGAGCCACAAGCTCCAGCATGGGCACATCAGATTGTCCACTTCCTTCAGACGGGAGAACTTCCCGAAGAGCAAGAAGAAGCGGAAAGAGTAGCCGGCAGTCAAGTATGTACCAGTTTGTTGACAACACACTGTACAGAAGAAGAATCAACGGTGTGAAATTGAAGTGTATTCACCGGGAAGATGGACAGAAGCTGTTGGCAGAGATACATGGAGGCATATGTGGTCACCACATTGGCGCAAGAGCACTTGCCGGCAAGGCTTTCCGGCAAGGTTTCTTCTGGCCGACAGCCCTCCAGGATGCAACTGCACAAGTAACCAAGTGTGAAGCGTGCCAGTTCCATTCCAAGCAGATACACCAGCCAGCTCAAGCTCTCCAGACGATCCCTTTATCCCGGCCATTTTGATGCAGGGGCTCGACATCCTCGGCCCTTTCCCCGAGCTGTCGGGGCTTTGAGTACTTATGCGTTGCAATCGACAAGTTCACAAAGTGGCGGAAGTGGAAGCAGTGAGGAAGGTGACAGACAGTCGGCAGATCAAGTTCTTCGGTCGATTGTTTGCTGTTTTGGGATTCCTAATAGGATCATCACGCACAACGGTACACAATTCACGAGCCGCACCTTCATGCGATCGTCCAAGATCTTGGCGCCAAGGTGCTGCTTCACTTCTGTTGCTCATCCGAGAAGCAACGGTCAAGCGGAGAGGGCAAATGCTGAAGTGCTGCGTGGGCTCAAGACCAGAACTTTCGATAGGCTGCACAAGTGCGGAAGAAACTGGATTGAGGAGCTGCCGGTGGTTCTTTGGTCGATCAGACGACGCCAAATCGAGCCACTGGCCAAACACCTTTCGCTCTAGTCTATGGAGCAGAGGCAGTTCTCCCCACGGAACTCGTATACGGGTCACCTCGAGTACTCGCTTATGATGAGCTTGAGCAAGAGCAGCTGCGACAAGATGACGCGCTGCTCCTTGAGGAGGACCGTCTTCAGGCCGCTGTACGAGCTGCTCGTTACCAGCAAGCTTTGCGCCGCTACCACAGCCGCAAAGTTAGTGCCAGAAGCTTCGAGGAAGGCGACCTTGTTCTTCGGCGCGTTCAGTCCGCCAAGAATTCCAACAAGTTGACGCTGAAGTGGGAAGGCCCTTATCGGGTGAAACGAGTCACTAGGCCTGGCGCTGTCCGCCTTGAGACCGAAGATGGCATTCTGGTGAGCAACTCCTGGAACATTGAGCATCTTCGTAAGTTGTACCCGTAGGGCGCGGTTGCCGGAACCTGTTCCGGCAACCACCTTTTGTACAAGTCTTGCCGATGTTGCATGTAATCCTTTGTACAAAGCCGGGCACAGACCCCGTGCATAAGTAAACCTCATGTGTTGCGCACAACTTGTCAATTTCATGCTTTCATAATCAATTTGCATATGTTATCTGACATTTTGTGCAACATCCACACCCGGTAAGAAATAACGAGCCACAAGGCTCCATAACTTTATTTTCTCTTCTTTCTTCTCAAAGAAAGGAAGGTTCCCTCGCGCACAAGTTAGCCAGGGGGAAGGAGAAGATAATGGTGTGGGCCTCCAAGCGTCGCTCGAGGAAGTTTCGCCTTACCGGGAAGCAAACGACAGAAAAGCTAAGTTGCCAAAGTTTGAGCAATCAGTTTTTAAATTTTTAAGTTATCTTCCTCGAACGATAGTACTTTGTATGGAAAACCTGTGCGCGGAGGAACCAACTCGTAGCTGGTCGCGCCCTTACTTTGTTTCGAGTCCGCTCAACAATTCAAGTGAGCTGCAACCAGTTGCGACAAGGTTGCTTGTCGGAGGCGGCACCGCCAGCAAGCTGCTGACGTTCCGCACTTAGCGCTCGCGGCAAAGGTGCCCGCGTCGACAAGTTCCCTGGAAGCGTAGGGCACAAACATACAAAGGAAGGAATCGAGTAAAGGAAATAACATTGCAATCATTGCCTAAAATAGAGTTATATTACAAAAATAGCTTGTCGCAGATCTAATAAATTGTTCTCCTAAACATGATCAGCAGCGACAAGGGAAAGATAAATTTGGCGGCCTAGTCTACGCGGTCGCCATCAACCCGCTTGATCTTGCCCACCTTATCCACAATGGGTGCGACAAGGGCTTTGAGCGCCTCCACATCGGCATCTGGCGGCAAGGATCTGAGGACGTCGTTGAGGTTGAGGCCTGGATTCCGGAAGGCCACCTTCATCAACACCTTCTGGAGGGCTCCTGCGCAGATCTGGCGCGATTCCTCGGCCAGCTGCTTTGGGATCTCTTCCCGGAGCCGCTGGAGAGCCGTCACCACGCCCTTGAGGAACAGGATGAGCTCGGCGCTGGGTTGGAGGCGCTCGTCGGTGGGGTACCAGAGATCCACCATCCCCAGCTCCGTCAGCTCCTTGTCGATGGTGGCGGCGGTATCCACAAGACCCTCCGTCCAGTGCATCACGTTCTCTCTGAAGGTGTCCTGGGCGGTCGTGGCACTCGTCAGCAGCTCCTCGTTGGTCTTGATCGTCTCCAACAGGGCCACCTCCCGCTCCTTGGCGCCATCCAGCGTCTCCATCAGGGTGGTCAGCTTCAGCTCAAGATCTGCCTTATAGTCCTTGGCGGCATCCAGCTCTTTTATCCTCTCAGCGAGACGGCCCTGCAACTCGCCAAGAGTGTAGGCGTCCTTCTCGCGCTCGTGCTTCAGCGCGGCGAGCTCTTCGCCGCTCTTCTGCAGACTGGCCTCCAGCTGTGTCACTTTTGTCTCCAACTCCTTCTTGGCGGCCTCGGCAGCTGCGGCAGCGTCCTTTGCTTCCTTGAGAGCTCCGCCAAGTGATTGCTCGCGCGTGGCAAGCTCTTCCTCATAGCTGTCAAGGTTGATCTTCCGCTGCGCCAGCTCGCCTTCTTGCGCAGATAGCTTCTCGCCGGCAAGCCATTGCTGCTCCTCGACCTCAGCCTTCTCAAGGATGAAGGCTGTGCGCTCTTCGGAGAGTTGCTCCCGCTCTTCTGCTACGTTCCGGAGAGCTTCTTGATTGGCGCCCCGGAGCTCTTGCGCGCTTCTCCATGTCTGCTCCGCCCTCGCGACAAGTGCTTCCGGGACTCCAACTTGGCTTGTCGGGCGCGGTAGAGCGACAGCAGCTTCTTCAGCAGCTGCTCCTCCTCAGACTCGCCGCTGCTGCTGCTTGGCGCGCCAACCAGCGACAGCCCAGCGGAGGCGAGCAGCTCTTCATCAAAGGTCTCCCCTTCGACCGGCGCCACAGGGCTCGGCGCCCGGGGAGCTTGATGAAGACGCCGTCGCCGGCCTTCGATAGGCGCCCGGGCTGGGCTCTTCGAACTGGCGCTGCATCGGTGGCGGAGGGATCGGCGGTTGGTGTAGCGCTGGCGCTCCTGCGGCCTCGAGGTCGTCGATCGATCGCCGAGACCCTCGCCAGACCTTTGCGGCGGCAGCCTTGGCGGCCTTTTCGCCGGCGGACCCATCGGCGCCAGCCTCTTCCTCCATGGCGGCGACGTCGTCAGTGTTGCCGCGCGCGTCCTCCTCGCCGGCAACCTCAGTATCCATCGGCTCTGCGGCAGATGGATCTGACGATCAGAAAAAGAAAGAACAGTCAAGCAAATGTTCGAAAAGAAAAACAGAAGAAAAAGAGCCCAAGGGAAATTTTCGGCCTAAAGGGATTACCTACGATGGGATCTGTGGACGCGGTCTCAACCACTGGAGGATAGCCGGCGCTGCCCCTTGTCGGAGAGGCTTCCCTTGTCGGAGAAGCATCCCTTGCCGGAGAACGCTCCCTTGCCGGGGAATCCTCCCTTGGCGGCGTAGTCGAAGCAGATAGAATTTCGGGGGCGGCTTCCGGGCCTTCCTGATGAGGCTGCTCTGCTCCTACACAAACCAACAAGTCAGATATCAGCAAAGAAGGAGCACCCATGCACGCCTAACAGTAAGAAATAAACCATATACTTACTCTAGGGGCTGTGCTGGGGGCTGCTTTGAGGAAGGGTTGCCGGGTCCAGCAAGGGGGTCTCAGACGCGCCTCCTGTTGCCACGGGTGGATCGTCCTCAATGACGACCACCGGGGTCTTGGCTCTCTTCGACGCTCTCTGGGCCGGCGCCCTGAAAAGGAAAGAGTTCAAAATGAAGCAAATCAGATACAAGACAAAGCAACCAAATTGAAGAAATACAAGCACATCATGGAAGCTTACTCTTCTTCTTCTTCCTCGTCGGAGCTGAGCGCGGAGAGATCAAATTCCGGCTCGCCTCCGGTGCGAAGAGGCGGAGGAGTGGGTTCCCTTGACCGCTTGGCGGAGGTGGCAGCGGTGGCCTGAGAAGATCCGCCTCGGTTGTAGCAGCGGTGTGGGTGCTCCAGCAGCAAATGCTTGCAGCGGTGGAAGCGCGTCGCCGCAGCTGTGGCTGTTGGCCCGTCTGCCGCCCGTCACTTCCCGGCCTTGCGAGACGCCTTCTTGGTGGAGCTGCGGGCTCCACTCGCGGCAAGCTACTCGAAGGTGTGGAGGAGGCGCCCTCGGCGGACTCGCTCGGCTCAACTTCGGGCTCGGCCTGCTCCTCCTCGCCGGCAAGCTCCTCTCGATCGGCAAGGCTTGCCACCTCTGCTACCTCTGCCTCCTCCACAGTGAACCCAAATTCGCCAGCGGCAGCAGCTGCTGCCGCCTCCTCCAGCCTGGTGGCAATGCGCTGCATCTCGGCGTCGGTGGTGTCGCGGGTGAGCCACTTCTGCTCGTCGGCGTGGATCGGCACTTCTTCCAAGCTATCGAAGAACTGCCGCACGACGTCGTCCGCAGGCTCTTGCCAGGTTGGAACGATCCCATGCGAATCGCACAAGGGCATCATGGCGCGGATGCGGTCGAGCGAAGAGTTATTGCACAATGGGACGACCCCCCTCGGCAACCTAAACCACTCGGGGTGATCGGGGTCATGCTTGAACAACTCCAGAAGCATTGCGTCCAACTCCAAGACGGTGAAATTCCAGTTGAGGCCCGGGCGCAACCTCATGATATCCGCCGGGTTTTGGAACTCCCAAGCAGGTCTCCTCCTCTCCTGCAATGGAGCGATGCGGCGGCGAAGGAAATCTGCGCCAACTGCGCCTACAGTGAGTCCGGCAAGCCTGAGGCGCAGGATCCGGGTCACAGCAATCTTCAACCTAGCATCCTCCGGCGCCAAGTTACTCCAATCGTTGCCGCACACTATGGGAGTTTGGCGCTGGGCAGTGAAGGGCTGCGGGTTCTCCTCTACGATCCAACACCAATCGGCTCTCCACTCCTCCCACTTGCTGCGGAGCTCTCCTTCCAGATAGGATTCTTTCTTGCCGATCCTGGAGATCCATGCAATCCCTCCGCAAGTGGCTCTCCTCTCGGCGTGGGGCATGAAGAAGTGGCGGAAAAGGGCTACGTTTGGGTGGACTCCGACAAAGTTTTCGCAGAGGTGTGCGAAAACCGCCATGGTCGAGACAGCGTTGGGGGTGAAATCAAGGAGGCGAAACCCGTGGTGTTCATGATATCGCAAAAGAACTTCGAGAGAAGGCGGCGAGCCCGCAATAGAAGAAGCGCGAAGAAGGGTACCCGCTCGAAGCTGACTCGATCTTGGCGGAGAGTACCTTCGTGCGCGGATGCGCCCGCGTCTCCGTCGACCAGAAGAGGTAGTAGCCCTCCCTCAGCTCCTTCGCGTCGAGCTGGGGGGAAGAGGGCCCGCTCCTTTCGCAGCGCCGCGAGCCGCTGCGCCTCGGCCGACTTCACGCCCTTCCCCTTGTCGGCTTCCGGAGCCATGGCGGAGGTGGTGGAGGAGACCGACGGCGTTGATGGCGTTGGTGGCGATGGGGGGCGGAGCGTTGCTCTCTTCAGGCTAGAGAAGAAGGGGGGAGCGACGGTGGTTTTCAAGATGGGACAGCAAATGGCGAGGTGGGCGACCTGCCCCTGATTCCCCTGTTTATAAGGGGGGAGAGGGGGCGGACGTTCCGCTTTTCCAATTAAAGAAAGCCCCCCACGATCTCTCCCACGATGCCACATTCGACGCGTGCTGTTCGTGGGGGACGTGGTGGGTCCGGAGCAAATAACGGCGTGATCTGGGCAGCGGCGTGCCCGTGCCTGTTTTTTGGCCTGGCCCAACAGCGCTTCGGCACCGTGTGTGGCCCAGGCCGGGGCTCTGTCGGTGTACTAGAGTAGGGGTACCCTGGTATCCCAAACTTCGTGCGGGCGATTCAGACCAGCAGCGGGGCTGGCTCGTGACCGCCAAGGTCCTCCGTGGTTCCTTTGGAGCCATTCAAGAACAAAGTATTTAAGCCAAGAAGACAAGGCCCGGCAAGAGGAGCTTGCGGGAAGGCCACTCAAGGCACGCAGAAGACAAGACCCGGCAAGAGGAGCTTCTTGGGAAGGCTTGGTGGCGACAAGCTTCCGGCGCGACAAAGGATTCAGCCGCGGCAAGGTGCTTGCCGGCGACGGCAACCTCTCTTCATCTCCGCTCCAGCTCATCCACCAACGATGTCGACATGGGGCCATGCCGACGTGCGTGTCAAGAGGCTGTGCAGCCAGCGGAGAGCAGCGGTAAGCGGGCGGACAGGGTGCCATCGTGGCAAGTGGTGGCGCCCGACGGTCCCTTTTGCACTGTTTAGGCGACATGGGCGGGCATTTAATGCTTCATCCCTTGCCGTCGAGTTAGGTAGAATACACTGTACAAAGTAGATGTACCAACCGCAACTCATTTTCCCATTTTGCCCTTGTTTACGTTGCCACCTGTGGTGACCCCTTTGAGCCTATAAAAGGAGGCCCATGCGCAACGTAGAGGGGGTTCGACTCATTCGAGACTAGAGACACTCAAGCTAGGTTTTGTAGCTCTCATTGCTCCCTAGCAAGAACACAATACAATCAGACAAGCAGCAGTAGGAGTATTATCTCTCCGGAGAGCTCCGAAGCTGGGTAAACTGCTCGTGTGCATCGCCTCGATCTGCTCTTCGTGCAATCTCCGCCCCCCACCGAACCAAAAGGGACTCGGTCCGCCGGTCCCATAGGTGTTCCTGGGTTACGATCAGCTTCCCCGACAGTCTTACTATACTCTGTTCATGTAGAACAAGTGCCTAAACCTGAAGAACAACTGTTCTCATTTAAGATTCCATTGCTACCATAGGACGTAGATATATGTTTCTTTGATGCTTTTACTATGTACTAGTACTTGGCAATAGAAGACTTGGTAGTTTAATCCTGTCCACCTTACTAATGAACTGGAACACCGAAATGAGTTCCATATACTAGTACATGCTAAACTTGTTATGTGTCTGCTTGTTTCTTCTTTTAAAATGCTGACAGGATATTGGGGAAGAGTGCCTTATTAAGCAATGATAAAGGAAGTAATGCAGATAGGGTTCAGGATAGTGACACATCCTGTCTTGGTTTAGTGTTGGAGTTCTTGGCCACTACCGCTTGCACAAGCTATTCAAACTCCTTTATGCGAATCAGTTCGGTTTCTTGAGTCTCAACTACAAGCTGAAAGACATCGATCAGTTGTGCTGCGACAAGAAGCGGAAGGACTGCGGAAGTCCCTGGAGCATTCAGATGCATACTTTCCGGTGAAACAGCAAGCGTTGGAGGATTTTAGCACCAAATAGGACAAAGCTAATCAGCTTGCTAAGCTTATTGCCAGCATGGTGGATACCCACGATAACGTTTCTTGAGCTCTTCTGAAATTGTTTCAGTTATGCTCCTGTTTTGCTGCCGCGTTTATTTGCACTGGTGGCCAATTTTAACGGCCAGTGTATATGATATGCTGCTTTGTTCCCTATATTTGCACTGGTGGCGAACTTTGATGCCCAGTGGATGTAACATGTGTAATAGCCGTGATAGCCTAGCGTTAGTTGCTTGCTTATTTATTTCCTTGTTGTCTTGTTTATTTGTTTGCTTCTAGTCATTGCAGTTCTTTTTCCGCGGTTAACTAGTGGCTGCAATAACCTATTTTTAAAAACTTAGCCACAATAACCATGGGCTAATATTTGCTATAGTGACACTGGGCCTCCTACGGGCCGTAGAAACAGTGGACCTTCTACGGGCCATAGAAACAATGGGCCTTCTACGGGCCGTATCATCAATGGGCCTTATACGGGCCGTATGATCGATTGGCCAAACATGGGCCAATAACAGGCCGCATTATGGTCGTAAACGGGCTAGAGTTGGTATCGACCGTTCATGGGCCGACCGTAATGGGCCATCGCTAATAGGCCGTATTTGATGACGCTATGAAAACGGCCCAACGTATTAACAGACCACAATAGAGAGGAAACTTCCTATGCATAGGGATTTTGTGAGCAAACAATTTATGGGAATAATAATCAACTAGCATAGGAAGGCAAAACAAGCATAACTTAAAAACATGAAGCACATAGAGAGGAAACTTGATATTATTGCAATTCCTACAAGCATATGTTCCTCCCTCATAATAATTTTCAGTAGCATCATGAATGAATTCAACCATATAACCAGCACATAAAAGCATTCTTTTCATGATCTACTTGCATAGAAATTCTACTACTCTCCAAATAAGCAAATTTATTCTCATCAATAGTAGTGGGAGCAAACTCAACAAAATAATTATCATGTGAAGCATAATCCAATTGAAAATTAAAATCATGATGAAAAGTTTCATGGTTATCTTTATTCTTTATAGCATATGTCTCACCACAATAATCATCATAAATAGGAGGCACGCTTTCATCATAATAAATTTGCTCATCAAAACTTGGGGGACTAAACCTATCATCTTCATCAAACATAGCATCCCCAAGCTTGTGGCTTTGCATATCATTAGCATCATGGATATTCATAGAATTCATACTAATAAAATTACAATATTGCTCATCACAAAGATTTACTGCCAAACATTCTATATATTTCTTCTCCTAGCACATGAGCACAATTTTCCTTTCCATCATTCTCACGAAAGATATTAAAAAGATGAAGCGATTGAGACAAACTCAATTCCTTTTTTTTGTAGTTTTCTATTATAAACTAAACTAGTGAAAAGAAAGAAACTAAAAGATTCGGTTGCAAGATCTAAAGATATACCTTCAAGCACTCACCTCCCCGTCAACGGCGCCAGAAACTGCTTGATGTCTACTACGCAACCTTCTTCTTGTAGATGTTGTTGGGCCTCCAAGTGTAGAGGTTTGTAGGAAAGTAGCAAATTTCCCTCAAGTGGATGACCTAAGGTTTATCAATCTGTGGGAGGCGTAGGATGAAGATGGTCTCTCTCAAACAACCCTGCAACCAAATAACAAAGAGTCTCTTGTGTCCCCAACACACCCAATACAATGGTAAATTGTATAGGTGCACTAGTTCGGTGAAGAGATGGTGATACAAGTGCAATATGGATGGTAGATATAGGTTTTGTAATCTGAAAATATAAAACAGCAAGGTAACAAGTGGTAAAAGTGGCGTAAATGGTATTGCAATGCTAGGAAACAAGGCCTAGGGTTCATACTTTCACTAGTGCAAGTTCTCTCAACAATAATAACATAATTAGATCACATAACTATCCCTCAACATGCAACAAAGAGTCACTCCAAAGTCACTAATAGCGGAGAACAAACGAAGAGATTATGGTAGGCTCTGAAACCACCTCAAAGTTATTTTTTCCAATCAATCCGTTGGGCTATTCCTATAAGTGTCACAAACAGCCCTAGAGTTAGTACTAGAATAACACCTTAAGACACAAATCAACCAAAACCCTAATGTCACCTAGATACTCCAATGTCACCTCAAGTATCCGTGGGTATGATTATACGATATGCATCACACAATCTCAGATTCATCTATTCAACCAACACATAGAACCTCAAAGAGTGCCCCAAAGTTTCTACCGGAGAATCAAGGCAAAACGTGCCAACCCCTATGCATAGGTTCATGGGCGGAACCCGCAAGTTGATCACCAAAACATACATCAAGTGAGTCATGTGATATCCCATTGTCACCACAGATATGCACGGCAAGACATACATCAAGTGTTCTCAAATCTTTAAAGACTCAATCCGATAAGATTACTTCAAAGGGAAAACTCAATCCATTACAAGAGAGTAGAGGGGGAGAAGAAACATAAGATCCAACTATAATAGCAAAGCTCGCGATACATCAAGATCGTGCCAAATCCAGAACACGAGAGAGAGAGAGAGATCAAACACATAGCTACTGGCACATACCCTCAGCCCCGAGGGTGAACTACTCCCTCCTCGTCATGGAGAGCGCCGGGATGATGAAGATGGCCACCGGTGAGGGTTCCCCCCTCTGGCAGGGTGCCGGAAAAGGGTCCCGAGAGGTTTTTGGTGGCTACAAAGGCTTGCGGCGGCGGAACTCCCGATCTATTATGTTCTCCGAAAGTATTAGGGTACGTGGGTATATATGGGTGAAAGAAGTATGTCGGTGGACCTCCGGGCTGTTCACGAGGCAGGGGGCGCGCCCTAGGGGGTTGGGCGCACCCCCCACCCTCGTGGGCAGCCCAGGACTCCCCTGGCGTGCACTCCAAGTTTTTCCGATAGCTTTCCTTCCAAAAATAACTTCTCCAGTTGATTTCATTCCGTTTCGACTCCGTTTGATATTCCTTTTCTTCGAAACACTGAAATAGGCAAAAAACAACAATTCTGGGCTGGGCCTCCGGTTAATAGGTTAGTCCCAAAAATAATATAAAAGTGGATAATAAAGCCCAATATTGTCTAAAACAGTAGATAATATAGCATGGAGCAATCAAAAATTATAGATACGTTGGAGACGTATCAGTTTACAAACTGGGACTGAAGGGTGGCATTGGTCCCGGTTGGTGGCTCAAACCGGGACTAAAGGGTGGGGCTATATAAGCCAACACTTAGGATTTTTCCCCCAAATTCCCACATTCTCCCCCGACGCCGACGCCCTGCGCACTGACGCCGCCAGGCTGCTCCGCCTGCTCATCGTCGCCGTCCCTGCCCCGAGGCCATCGCTGCTCCCTGCCTGATGCCGCCCGTCTCCCCTCGCGCACCCTGCCTCCTCATCGCCTTCTCCGCGCCCTGCCTTCCCACCACCGTACGCCATCCCGGACGCCTCCCGACCTCGCCGTCGACGCCGTCGCACTGTGAGCCCTGCCTTCTTTCCCCCTCCTTCCGGCCACCACCATGCTCGACGCCGACGCCGCTCCGGCCAACTCCGATGCATATATATATGTATGTATATATATATATATATATATATATATATATATATATATATATATATATATATATATATATGTATGTATATATATATGGATTTTTATTTCTGTGCCCCTGGTTCGTTAGTTCTACTCATTCATCCCCATGCTCTAACTTTTGCTCACTTTTCCCCACTCCCTTGTCCGAAACCCTCATAACTGGTCACAATGGACGTTGTCGTCGGTTCAATGGCTTGACCGTTAACTCTGACGAGTGGGGCGGGTAGGGCAGAGTCCACATTTTGTCCGTTACGTGGTAACCAGTGGGGCCGCGAAACTGACACTCACTGTAACCTGAATCAGATCCAGTCGCTTCCGCGCCGCCTCTGCCGCCGTCGTGCCGCCTCCGCCGTATCTACCCTCTCTCGCATCTAGGATTAGGAAGCGATGTCGGGGGGGGGGGCCCGTCCTGCCCATCGCCGTGGAGATGATTGGGTCGAATCAGAGGCTGATAATTCATGGATTCCACCTGGGTAAGCATCGTTTTCCTCTCAAATTGATTAGGATATCCATAAATTAGGCTGTATTTGACCACCGTTAGTGTGAATCAGTGCAATTTATGTGAAATTTTTCGGCCTAACTGCACCCTTTATCTTATTTCAATCGAATAGGGTTGATCCTGCAATTGCTTTTCGGCTGGCGGTTAGAATGGAAACTAGTGAGCTGCATGGAACTAAACCGTGTATGATTTCTGGATTTTTCTATCCTAAAGTGGTAGAAACCAGTGTTTCGTTCAGAGATTTCCGTGAGGCACTCTGTTGTGATATCCGTGGAGCCCTGCCGATGCTGTTGAACTGAGATATTTCAACAGTACCGAGCAGAGATTTGTCCCATTAACTTGTGATGAGCATCTGTGATTGCTATTTAGTTTGAATGCTGACAGCCGTTTCGGTAAAATCCTTATCGGTGTGCTTTAGGCACGCAAACAAAGTATCCCGAAGGATGTTCAGAAATCATCTGTCTCTCCTAATAGCGAGCGTCCTCGCACTCCTTGTAGGTCGAGACCAAGTAAACCTAATGGTTCTGAAAGCCATGTCGGCTGCCGGTAATTCTGCCACTTCTCCTCTCCCTTCTGCACCTGATGTAGAAGTAGATGCAGAGCCTGACAAGGAAGTGCCTTGACATGATGATCAGGATGAGATGCTATTCCCTGAACTGGTAGATAGAGTCAGTATGAATATGCAGAGGAGCCTAGCAGCCGAGCCATGCTAGATTTGATGACACTGACGATGAAGAGAGGGAGGAGAACATCGACTCCTTGGTTTTACAAGAATATGATGGTGAGGACATGTGAACAGTTGAGTGGAACAAGGAGAATCCTGACCTTACTCCAGGAACCGTATTCGAATCGATGGTGGACTGTCGTAATGCAGCGACTAAATATTGCATTCTCACTGAAAACTCTTTATGAGGTTGATAGGAGTGAGCCAGGAAGATTCACTGTTCATTGCCCTTATGATAGGTGTATGTGGAGGTTGCATGCATCCACTATGCGAAAAGCAAATTGATTCAGGTATTACAGCTGAATATTGTTACCGGATTATTTATCCATTCTATATTCAGAACATGTATACTGTTTCTTAATTGTATTTGACATCAATTTTCATTTTGTTTCAGATAAAAAGCAACCCACACGGGCACACTTGCCCACCTGGAGGGGGAGGGGGAAAGGACAAATCTAAGCTTGCAAAGACTAGGTGTGTGGCAGATGCAATCTTGGATTGGGTGAGGGAAACGCCAACAATTGGTTCAACAACAATCCATGGGAAGCTATTTGAGAAGTACAAGATTAATGTACAGTACATGAAGATTTTCTATGCTAAGGAAAGGGCTCTTGATATGATTAATGGTCCATGGAATGAGAGTTTTCACTTGCTTTACACCTTCAAAGCTGAAGTGGAGACGGCTAGTCCAGGAAGTTGATACGACTCCAACGTATCTATAATTTTTGATTGTTCCATGCTATTATATGATCTGTTTTGGATGTTTAATGGGCTTTAATATACCTTTTTATATTATTTTTGGGACTAACCTATTAACCGAAGGCCTAGTGCAAATTGCTATTTTTTCCCTATTTCAGTGTTTCTCAGAAAAGGAATATCAAACAGAATCCAAACGGAATGAAACCTTCGCGAGGATCTTTTTTGGAATCTGAATTCTTGTTGTGTACTAGAGTAGGGTACCCTAGTATCCCGAACTCGCAGCACGGGCAGTTGCAAAGACCTCACAAGGCTTGCCTAGTGACCGCCAAGGTCCTCCATGGTTCCTTTGGAGCCATTCAAGAACAAAGTATTTAAGCCAAGGAGACAAGGCCCCGCAAGAGGAGCTTGCCGGAAGGCCACTCAAGGCACGCAGAAGACAAGACCCGGCAAGAGGAGCTTGCCGGAAGGCCCGGAGAGCGACAAGCTCCCGGACGCGACAAGGATTCAGCCATGCAAGGCGCTTGCCAGGCAGCAACCACTCTTCATCTCCGCCCAGCTCATCCACCAACGTGTCGCCATGGGACCATTCCAGCGCTGCGTCAAGAGGTCAGCGGCCAGCGGAGAGCAGCGGTAAGCGGCGCCGACAAGATTGCCATCGTGGCAAGCGGTGGCGCCCCGACGGTCCCTCAAGCAGACTGTTTAGGCGACATGGACGGGCATTTAATGCTTTTGTCCCTTGCCGCGAGTTAGGTAGAATACACTGCATAAAGTAGCTGTACCAACCGCAACTCATTTTCCCGCTTTTGCCCTTGTCTACGCTGCCACCTGTTGGTGACCCTTGAGCATATAAAAGGAGGCCCATGCGCAACGAGAGGGGGTTCACTCATTCAAACTAGAGACACTCACGCTAGGTCTTGTAGCTCTCATGCTCCCTAGCAAGAACACAATACAATCGCATAAGCAGCAGAGGAGTATTATCTCCCGGAGAGCTCCGGTTGGGTAAACTGCTCGTGTGCTTCGCCGATCTGCTTCTTCGTGGCGACCTCCGCCCCCACCGAACCGAAGGGGCTCGGTCCGCCGTCCCATAGGTGTTCGTGGGTTACGATCAGCTTCCCCGACATCTTTGGCGCGCCAGTAGGGGCGCCGAGGCTGTGTGAACCTGATCCGCGCTCACACGAGCAACATCTTCATCATCTTCATCAACATGCCACCGAAGAAGAAGGCTTCGCGGCAGCGAGCCGCCCACGCCGATCCCGCCACCACCGGAGCAAACGGGTGGCGGGTAGACGCCGCGAAGAACGGGCGCCGACGAGGGAGCTCATGACGCTGCCAAGTCCAAGGACAAGGCCGCAGACCTCGGCGTCCAGACACGCACCGCGCCCATCTCAGAGGCGCGGACCGACAGCGCCATGGTATTCATAGTACCATACGCCGCTGGATCAAGACCGAGCTGGAGGATCGCGAGGCCCTCAAGACCAGCGCACACGCCAACATGCGGGCACGAAGCGGGTACGGTCGCTCGACGGATGCTGCTCCTTCTAACATAGTTAGAAGTCCGAGCATATCCCGCCTCGCACCGCTCACCATTGCCACCCACCACTCCAGCGGAAGCCTTGGCGAGAGCTCAATCGCTTCCTAGACTACCCTCCAACAGCCGACAAGGTCGACGAATGGAGGGCCACCATCCGTAGTCTCATCGGCTTTGCTAACGGCGACGCTCGCGGCAACCAACTACATCGCTGCCGCGCAAGACGACAAGGCACGAGCCGGTGGCGACGAAACCTGTGGGGTGCAACCACCATGCACTCTCCACCCGAAGGCCAAGATCACCAACTCGTCGGATCCACCTCGACAATGACTCCACCGCCATCGGATCCACGAGCTCGCCGTGATCAGCGCCAAGTTCTTCAAGAACGGCAACAAGAAGACGCCGAACTCGTGATCGAGCGCCAAGAGAAGCGCGACGTCAATCCGACCAGCGCTACTGGGCCTTCTGTCGATA
The DNA here is from genome assembly GCA_021605205.1 of Aegilops longissima. Taxonomy (NCBI): domain Eukaryota; kingdom Viridiplantae; phylum Streptophyta; class Magnoliopsida; order Poales; family Poaceae; genus Aegilops; species Aegilops longissima. The sequence goes on along the minus strand of CM038678.1, from coordinate 60,595,524 downwards.
TGCATGCGCCAGGGGAACCAGCGACTTGTCAGACGCGTAGGTTGCCCTGCGCTCACTCGTGAGCTGCGGCAAGTCCAAAGGGCCAAGAAGAAGAATTTCTGCCGACGCGCGCGAGAAGTACGATGGCAGGACGATCCGTCGGAGTTCCTCAAAGATCTACACCATCGCGTGCAAGCTGCGGGGGACGAGACGACAAGATCCTCGCCAACTACTTCCCGCCGGTACTCAAGCCCAATGTCGATCTTGGCTCATGCACTTGCCGGACAGCTCCATATCCTCTTGGCAGATCTATGCCATCAGCTTTGTCGGCGCTTTCACAGCGCGCCACAAGCCTCATGGCCAAGAGAGCGACCTTCATCCGCCGCCTGTAAGGAAGGAGAGTCCTCGCAAGTTCATTCAGAGATTCAGCCGTGTGCACTACAACATCCCAGATGTCCACCCCGCCATGGTGATCAGCGCTGCTTCATCGTAACGCGCGGAACCGCAGGATGAGGGAGGAGATGGCGATGTGCAAAGTCAAGGACGCCGCTGAGCTGTATGCCCCGGCCGACAAGTGTGCACGTACGAGGAAGGGAGGAGACTCCTGAGAGAATGCGTAAGCAGGATCTCGATAGTGAGGAGACCGCCTGGCGAAGAAGAGCCGCGACGGAACAATGTAAAGAAGAAGAGCAAAGAGGTGCTAGTTGTCGAGCAGTCCGCAACGGTGGTGCCGCCAAGAAAGCCAAAGTTGGTGGCTCCGCAAGGAGGTTGCCACTGCACCGACCGCCAGCCTGTGGCGGCCGCCGACAAGGTGACAGCTCCAACAAGCAAGATCGCAAGATCCACCGCACTAAGGGCCATGACCTCCAGAGCTGCAAGAAGGTCGAGCAGCTTGTTGAACAGCGTAAGGCTGAGTACGAGCGGCGCGACAAGGAGAAGGCCCAGAAGGTGCCGGGGAGTTAGCAAGAAGCGACCCGCCGGGAGGACGCCATGCAAGGCCAAGCAGCGGCAAGGAGACAGACTCTCCCGCGCCGCGATAAGGATGAAGACGACGACGACGATGAAGATATGGAAGACGACGAGACCGATGAGCAGGAGTTTCAGAAAGCCACAGAGGTCCTCTCGCTGACGGCGGTGCTTCTCGATACTTCACACCGCCAACTCAAGCAATGGATGCGGAAGTTAATGCAGCAGTAACCATCCGTAGAGTCACGCAAGCCTCTGAAATGGTCCAAGACGCCTATCATCTTTGATATTGAGGACCACCCTGATCGCATAATCATGGGTCGGGTGCTTGCCGATGTTGGTCTCACCAACTATCCGCAACCTCAAGGTCACCAAGATGCTAGTTGACGGCGGGCCGGCTTAAACCTGATCTCCTCCGCGGTGCTCCGTAAGCTTCAGATCCCCGACAATGAGCTCAAGAGACCGCACATTCCAAGGAATCAATCCGGAAGGAGCAAGTCAAGGGGAAGATCACGCTGCCGGTAACATTTGGCAGCGAGCTAAACTTCAGGATCGAGAGGGTCACGCTCGACGTTGTTGATTTTCCATTGCCTTACAATGGGATACTTGGCCGCCCAAAGACTCGCCAAGTTCATGGCAGCCTCTCATTATGCATACAACTTGCTCAAGATGCCAGGCCCGATAAGTGTCATTTCTGTCCATGGCGACAAGAAGGATGCTCTTATCTCGCGCCGACAAGATTTACCGGAGGCAGCAGCTGCAACAGATAGCAAGTCACTTGTCACTGAAGCTCCCGGGGAAGAAGAAGACCAAGTCCGCAAGAGCTCGATGCCCACTCCGCAAGCGCACTCTTCGAGTGCTGCGCTACCGCCGAGGACGCACCATCGAGCTCCACCGCAAGTGCAAGAAGACGATGGCAGCTCCACCAAAGACCAAGAAGGTGCCCGCCAAGGAGGACGGCACCGGTGGTACCTTCACCATCGCCCACTCTCGACCCTAAATAGGAAGGCGCGCCGCTGCTTTCCTCATGGGCGAACGCCGACGTGTTTGCATGGCAACCGCCCGACATCCCCGTGTTCCTGTGAAAGTAATTGAGCACCACCTAGCTGTCTGTCCTCATGCGCGCCCGCCAAGCGTAAAGTCGAAGCAGCAAAGGAGCGCCAAGAATTCATTGCGTAAGAGATCAAGAAATTGGAAGCAGCAGGCCTTGTCGAGGAGTGCTCCATCCCACGTGGTTGGCCAATCCTGTAGTTGTATCGCAAGGCAAATGGGAAATGGAGACTTTGTATCGACTTCACAGATGTTAATAAAGCTTGTCCCAAAGACCCATTTCCTTGCCGCCAGATCGACCAGATTGTTGACTCCACGGCTGGATGTGATTTGCTTTCATTTCTTGATGCATACTCAGATATCATCGATCTTCATGGCGAAGAGGATGAGGAGAAACCGCATTCATCACCCCATGTGGCACATACTGCTTTGTACGGATGCCTTTTGGGCTAAAGAATGCTGGTTCAACGCTTGCAAGAGTAGTCCATGACGCTTTTGAGCCGCAAATGCACGTAAATGTAGAAGCCTACATGGATGACATAGTGGTCAAGAGCAAGGACAAAGCAACTCGGTTCAAGATTTAGATGAGACCTTTGCAAATCTGCGCAAGATCAACCTCAAGCTCAACCCCGAGAAGTGCGTGTTTGGAGTCCCTTCCGCAAGCTTCTCGGTTCTTCGTGTCTCAGCGGGAATTGAAGCCAATCCCGACAAGATCAAGGCCATTGAGCAGATTGAAGCACCAAAGCGCCAAGGATGTACGAAGACTTGCCGGTTGCGTGGCTGCTCTCAAGAGGTTTATCTCTAGGTTCTGCTGAACGCCTCGCCATTTTTCAAGATTTTGAAAAGGCAGGTCCAATGAAATGGACTCGGCGGAGGCTGCGCCAGCAGACTTAAAGAGGTACCTGTCCTCCACTCCAATACTTGTCGCACCTAGGCCACAAGAGAAGTTGCTGCTATATATAGCGGCAACCAATCAAGTGGTTAGTGCTGCGTTAGTAGCGGAAAGGGAGGCGATGATGAGCCGCAACCAAGGCAGATGCATCCAATGACAAGCAGTGGGGCTTCACCGACAAGCTCGTCCCGATAAGGATGGATCTCAGCAGCGCATGCGAGAAGATGCAGAAAAGGATGGTGCAGCGCCCAGTTTACTTTGTCGGCCCTTCGCAGGGGCTAGGTCAAGGTACTGTGTGCAGAAATTGCTTTTCGCCTCCTCATGGCCTCGAGAAAGCTGCGCCATTACTTCCAAGCACATGAGATAACAATCGCCACTCGCTTCCCTCAAGAGGATATTGCAAAATCCAGAAGCAACAGGCAGGATTGTCGAGTGGGCACTGGAACTGTCAAGCTTTGGCCTCAAGTTTGAAAGCACTTCAACTATCCAAAGCAGAGCATTGGCAGAGTTCATAGCAGAATGGACGCCAACGCAAGATGAAGAAATTCCAGAGACGAGCATCCCCGTCAAGGAAGCAAGCAAAGAGTGGCTGATGTACTTTGATGGTGCCTTCGCTGCAAGGCGCCGCCGGGCGCGTCGCTTGTCGCACCCACCGGAGAGCACCTCAAGTACATAGTCCAAATGCACTTTCCCAAGGAGCAAGCAACAAACAATACAGCAGAGTATGAAGGTTTGCTTGCCGGTCTCAGGATCGCAGTAGACCTTGGGATCAAGAAGCTCATTGTCAGGGGTGACTCGCAGCTTGTCGTCCGCCAAGTGAACAAAGATTATCAGAGTCCGTTGATGGAAGCCTACGTTGATGAAGTGAGAAAGCTAGAAGAGCACTTTGACGGCCTGCAGATGGAACATGTTCCAAGAGCTCAGAATGATATTGCTGATGGCCTGTCAAAGTGCGCCGCACTCAAGTTACCTGTGGAACCAGGGATTTTTGTGCTCAAGCTGACTCAACCAACCGTAACGCCATCAACTGGACAGAACAAGAAGAGGAAGTTGATTTCTGGTGACTATTTTCCGGCAGAGCTTCCCGAAGCCGCCACCAAAAAGGTCCCCAAGATCAACACCAAAAGTGCTGAGGAGCAGTCTGCTCCGACAAGCCCTAGGGTTTGTTTCTGCTGAAGCGACGCCCCGACAAGTTTTGCTCCGCAAGCTTGCCGGGAACATCAAGCTCCGCCGAGCCGCAGGTTCTGCCAGAGAAGCGGATGTTCCCACAGCAGCATATGTGCCTTTAGTCCTTGTTGTCGAGCCACAAGCTCCAAAGATGGGCACAGCAGATTGTCCATTTCCTTCAGACAGAGAACTTCCCAAGAGCAAGAAGAAGCGGAAAGAGTAGCCCGCAGTCAAGTATGTACCAGTTTGTCGACAAAGACGCTGCATGTAAGAAGACTCAACGGTGTGAAATTGAAGTGTATTCACCGAAGATGGATGTAAGTTGTTGGCAGAGATACACGGAGGCATATGTGGTCACCACATTGGCGAAGAGCACTTGCCGCAAAGCTTTCCGCAAGGTTTCTTCCGCCGACAGCCTCCAGATGCAACCGCACAAGTAACCAAGTGTGAAGCGTGCAGCCCATTCCAAGCAGATACACCAGCCAGCTCAAGCTCTCCAGACGATCCCTTTATCCTCGCCATTTTCGGTCCGGGGCTCGACATTCTCGCCCCTTCCCCGAAGTTGTCGGGGCTTTGAGTACTTGTACGCTGTAATCGACAAGTTCACAAAGTGGCCGGAAGTGGAAGCAGGAGGAAGGTGACAACACAACAAGCAGTCAAGTTCTTCAGTCGATTGTTTGCCGCTTTGGAATTCCTAACAGGATCATCACCGACAACGGCACACAATTCACGAGCCGCACCTTCATGCAAGACGCCCAAGATCTTGGCGCCAAGGTCTGCTTTGCTTCGCTGCTCATCCGAGAAGCAACGGTCAAGCAGAGAGGGCAAATGCTGAAGTGCTGCGCGGGCTCAAGACCAGAACTTTCGACATGCTGCACAAGTGCGGAAGAAACTGGATTGAGGAGCTGCCGGTGGTTCTTTGGTCGATCAGACGACGCCAAATCGAGCCACCGCCGACACCTTTCGCCTAGTCTATGGAGCAGAGGCAGTTCTCCCCACGGAACTCAGATACGGGTCACCTCGAGTACTCGCTATGATGAGTTTGAGCAAGAGCAGCTGCGACAAGATGACGCGCTGCTCCTTGAGGAGGACCGCCTTCAGCCATTGTACGAGCTGCTCGTTATCAAAGCAAGCTTTGCGCCGCTACCATAGCCGCAGTTAACGCCGAAGTCTCGAGGAAGGCGACCTTGTTCTTCGCGCTCTCAGTCCGCCAAGAATTCCAACAAGTTGACGCCAAGTGGGAAGGCCCTTATCGGGTGAAACGAAGTCACTAGGCCTGGCGCTGTCCGCTTTGAGACCAAGATGGCATTCCGTGAGCAACTCCTCGAACATTGAGCATCTTCGTAAGTTTTACTCAGAGGCGCGGTTGTCGAACCTGTTCCGCAACCACCTTTTGTACAAGTCTTGCCGCTGTTGCATGTAATCCTTTGTACAAAGCCGGGCGCAGATCCCGTGCATCAGTAAAGCCTATGTGTTACGCACAACTTGTCAATTTCATGCTTTCATAAATTATTTGCATGTGCTATCTGACATTTTGTGCAGCGTCAACACCCGGTAAGCAATAACGAGCCATTAGGCTCCATAACATTTGTTTTCTCTTCTTTCTTCTCTCGAAGAAAGGAAGGTTCATCCACCCACAAGTTAACCGGGGGGGAGGAGAAGATAATGGTGGACCAAGCGCCGCCGAGGAAGTTTCACCTTATCGGAAGCAAACGACGTAAAAGCTAAGTTGCCAAAGTTTGAGCAATCAGTTTTAAATTTTTAAGTTATCTTCCTCGAACGATAGTACTTTGTATGGAAAACCTCAGCGCGGAGGAACCAACTCAGTAGCTAGTCGCGCCTTACTTTGTTTCGAGTCCGCCAACAACTTAAGTGAGCTGCAACTAGTTGCGATAAGGTTGTTTGTCGGAGGCGGCACCGCCAAAGAGGCTGCTCGACGTTCAAGACTCAGCGCCATGCAAAAGGTGCCACACCGACAAGTTCCCTAAAAGCGAGGGCACAAACATACAAAGGAAGGAATCAAGTAAAGGAAATAACATTGCAATCATTGCCTAAGATAGAGTTATATTACAAAATAGCTTGTCGCAGATCTAATAAATTGTTCTCCTAAACATGATCAGCAACGACAAGGAAAGATAAAATTGGCGGCCTAATCTACGCGGTCGCCATCAACCCGCTTGATCTTGCCCACCTTGTCCACAATGGGTGCGATAAGGGCTTTGAGCGCCCACATCGGCATCCGGCGGCAAGGATCTGAGGACGCCGTGAGGTTGAGGCCTGGATTGCGGAAGGCCACCTTCATCAACACCTTCCGAGAGCTCCCGCAGATCCGGCGCGATTCCTCGCCAGCTGCTTTGGGATCTCTTCCCGAGTCGCTGGAGAGCCGCCACCACGCCTTGAGGAACAAGCTGAGCTTGGCGCTGGGTTGAGGCGCCGTCGGAGGAGTACCCGAGATCCACCATCCCCAGCTCCATTAGCTCCTTGTCGATGGCGGCGGCGATATTCACAAGACCTTCACCCCAAGCTCCACATTCTCCCCAAGGTGCTCGGCGGCAGAGCACTCGCCAGCAGCTCCTCGTCGGCCTTGATCTTCTCCAACAGGCCCACCTCCCGCCTCCTTGGCGCCGCCCAGCCTCCTGATCGTGGTGGTCAGCTTCAGCTCAAGATCTGCTTTGAGTCCTTGGCGGCGCTGAGCTCCTTGCTCCTCTCAGCGAGACGGCCCTGCAGCTCGCCAAGAGTGTAGGCGCCCTTCTCGCCAGTGCTTGAGTGCAGCAAGCTCCTCGCCGCTTCTTCTTCAGATTGGCCTCCAGCCAGGCCACCTTTGTCTCCAACTCCTTCTTGGCGTCCTCGGCAGCTGCGGCAGCATCTTTTGCTTCCTTAAGAGCCCCTCCAAGTGACTCCTCACGCGCGACAAGCTCCTCCTCGTGGCTGTCAAGGTTGATCTTCCGCTGCGCCATCTCGCCTTCCTGCGCGGATAGCTTCTCGGCAGCGAGCCTCTACTGCTCTTCAACCTCGGCCTTCTCGAGGATGAAGGCTTTTTGCGCCTCAACAATTTGCTCCTGCTCCTCTGCCAAGGACCGGAGAGCTTCCTGATTGATTCCCCGGAGCTCCTCCGCGCGCTTCTCTATGTCTGCTCCCGCCTTCGCGACAAGCGCTTCCCGGGACTCCAACTTGGCTTGTCGGGCACGGTAGAGCGACAGCAGCTTCTTCAGCAGCTGCTCCTCCTCAGACTCGCCGCTGCTGCTGTTTGGCGCGTCAACCAGCGACAGCCCAGCGGAGGCGAGCAGCTCTTCGTCAAAGGTCTCCCCTTCGACCGGCGCCCTGGAGCTCGATGCCCAGGGGAGCTTGATGAAGACGCCGTCGCCGCCTTCAGATAGGCGCCGGCTGGGGCTCTTCGAGCTCGACGCTGCACCATGGGCGGAGGGATCGGCGGTCGGCGAAGCGCCTGGCGCGCTCCTGCGCCTCGTGGTCATCGGGCGATCGCTGACCCTCGCCAGCCTTTGCGGCGGCAGCCTTGGTGGCCTCTTCGCCAGCGGACCCATCGGCGCCAGCCTCTTCCTCCATGGTGGCGACATCGTCAGTGTTGCCAAGGCCCTCTCTCGCCGGGCGACCTCGGTCTCCATCGGCTCAAGCGGCGGATGGATCTCGACGATCGAAAAAGAAAGAACAGTAGCAAATGTTCAAAAAGAAAATCAAAAGAAGAAGAAGCCAAGGGAAATTTTCGGTCAAAGGGATTACCTGCGATGGGATCTGCGGCCGCAGTCTCAACCACCGGAGGATCGCCGGCGCTGCCCCTTGTCGGAGAGGCTTCCCTTGTCGGAGAAGCCTCCCTTGCCAGAGAATGCTCCCTTGCCGGGGAATCCTCCCTTGGCGGTGTAGTCGAAGCAGATGGCATTTTGGGAGCGGTTTCCGGGCGCTCCTGGTGAAGCTGCTCTGCTCCTACACAAACCAACAGTCAGATATCAGCAAAGAAGGAGCACCCATGCACGTCTAACAGTAAGAAGTAAACCATATACTTACGCTGGGGGCTGTGCTGGGGGCTGCTTTGAGGAAGGGTTGCCGGGTCCGGCAAGGGGGTCTCAGATGCGCCTCCTGTTGCCATGGGGGGATCGTCTTCGATGACAACCACCGGGGTCTTGGCCCTCTTCGACGCTCTCTGGGCCAGCGTCCTGAAAAAGGAAAGAGTTCAGAATGAAGCAAATCAGATACAAGACGAAGCAACAAAATTGAAGAAATACAAGCCCAACATAGAAGCTTACTCTTCTTCTTCTTCCTCGTCGGAGCTGAGCGCGGAGAATTCCGGCTCGCCTCCGGTGCGAAGAGGCGGAGGAGTAGTTTCTCTTGACCGCTTGGCGGGGGTGGCAGCGGTGGCCTGAGAGGATCCCGCCTCGCTTGTTGCAGCGGTGTGGGTGCTCCTGCTGCAACAAGGTTGCCGCGGTGGAGCGCTGCGGGCGCCTGCGGCTGTTGGGCCTGCTCTGCCGCCCTGCCTCGCCTCCAGCCTTGCGGAGACGCCTCCTTGGTGGAGCCGGGGATCCGCTTGCGCAGGCTGCTAGATGGTTGGGAGGAAGCGCCGGCGGGTTCGCTCGACTCGCCTCGGTTCAGCAAGCTCCTCCTCGCCGCAAACTCCCTTCGCTCGGCAAGGCTTGCCGCCTCTGCTGCCTCTGCCTCCTCCACGGTGAACCCGAATACGCCAGCGGCAGCAGCTGCTACCGCCTCCTCCAACCTGGTGGCAATGCGCTGCATCTCGTCGCCAGTGGTGTCGCGGGTGAGCCTCTTCTGCTCGTCGGGGCGGACCGGCACTTCCTCCAAGCTGTCAAAGAACTGCCGCATGGCGTCGTCGGAAGGCTCTTGCCAGGTTGGAACGATCCCATGCGAATCGCGCAACGGCATCATTGCACGGATGCGGTCGAGCGAAGAGTTGTTGCACAATTGACGACTCCTCGCAACCTAAACCACTGGGTGATCGGGTCGTGCTTGAACAGCTCCAAAGAGCATCACATCCAACTCCAAGACAGTGAAATTGAAGTTGAGGCCCGGCGCAGCCTCATGATGTCCGACGATTTTGGAACTCCCAAGCAGGTCTCCTCCTCTCCTGCAAGGGATGCGCGCGGCGAAGGAAATCTGTGCCAACAGCGCCACGGTGAGTCCGCAAGCCCGAGCGCAAGATCCGGTCACGGCAATCTTCAACCTAGCATCTTCCGCGCCAAATTGCTCCAATCGCTGCCACGCACTATGGGAGTTTGGCGCTGGGCAGTGAAGGGCTGCGGTTCTCCTCAACGATCCAACACCAATCGCTCTCCACTCCTCCCACTTGCTGCGGAGCTCTCCTTCCAGATAGGCTTCTTTCTTGCCGATCCTTGAGATCCAAGCAATCCCTCCGCAAGTGGCTCTCCTCTCTCAACGCTGGGCATGAAGAAGTGGCGGAAGAGGGCTACGCTTGGTGGATTCCGACAAAGTTTTCGCAAAGGTGTGCGAAACCGCCATGGTCGAGACAGCATTGGGGTGAAATCAAGGAGGCGGCCCCCGAGGTGTTCATAATATCGCAGAAGAATTCAGAGAAGGGCGGCAGAGCCTGCAATAGAAGAAAAGCGCGAAGAAGGGGTACCCAGTTGGGGCTAGTTCACAAGCAGCGGCTAGAAGTACCTTCGCGCGCGGATGCGCCTGCCTCCGCCGACTGCAACAAGTAATAGCTCTCCTCAGCTCCTTTGCGCTGTCTGGGGGAAGACGGCCTCTCCTTTCGCAGGCCATGAGCCGCTGCGCCGGCCGACTTCACGCCTTTCCCTTATCGGCTTTGGAGCCATGGCGGAGGCGGTGGAGGAGATCGACGGCGCTGATGGCGCTGGGCGAGGGGGGCGGAGCGCTGCTCTCTTCGGACTAGAGGAGAGGGGGGGAGCGGCGGTGGTTTTCGAGATGAGATAGCAAATGGCGAGGTGGGCGACCTGCCCCTGTTTCCCCTGTTTATAAGGAGAGAGAGAGGGCGGACGTTCCGCTTTTCCAAATAAAGAAACCCCCACGATCTCCCCCACGACGCCACATTCGACGCGTGCAGTTCGTGGGGGACGTGGTGGGTCCGGAGCAAGTTACGGCGTGATCCAGGCCGCGCGTGCCCGTGCACTCTCTTGGACCTGGCCCAACAGCGCTCGGCACCGTGTGTGGCCCAGGCCCGGGGGCTCCTGTCGGTGTACTAGAGTAGGGGTACCCTAGTATCCCGAACTCGTGCACGGGCAGTTGCAGCACCCCGCGGCAAGGGAGGCTTGCCTGTTGACCGCCAAGGTACTCCGTGCTTCCTTTGGAGCCATTCAAGAACAAAGTATTTAAGCCAAGGAGACAAGGCCCCGGCAAGAGGAGCTTGCCGGGAAGGCCACTCAAGGCACGAAGAAGACAAGACCCCGGCAAGAGGAGCTTGCCGGGAAAGCCCGGAGAGCGACAAGCTCCCGGACGCGACAAGGATTCAGCCGCGGCAAGGCGCTTGCCGCGGCAGGCAACCACTCTTCATCTCCGCTCCAGCTCATCCACCAACGTGTCGCCATGGGACCATTCCAGGCGCACGTGTCAAGAGGCTGTGCGGCCAGCGGAGAGCAGCGGTAAGCGGCGCTGACAAGATTGCCATCGTGGCAAGCGGTGGCGCTCCTGACGGTCCCTTTTGCACTGTTTAGGCGACATGGACGGGCATTTGATGCTTTTGTCCCTTGCCGTCAGAGTTAGGTAGAATACACTGTACAAAGTAGTTGTACCAACCGCAACTCATTTTCCCGTTTTTGCCCTTGTCTACGTTGCCACCTATTGGTGACCCCTGGAGCATATAAAAGGAGGCCCATGCGCAACGTAGAGGGGGTTCGACTCATTCGAGACTAGAGACACTCACGCTAGGTCTTGTAGCTTTCTATGCTCCCTAGCAAGAACACAATACAATCAGACAAGCAGCAGTACGAGTATTATATCTCCGGAGAGCTCCGAAGCTGGGTAAACTGCTCGTGTGCTTCGCCGATCTACTCTTCGATGCGACCTCCGCCCCACCGAACCAAAGGGGCTCGGTCCGCCGTCCCATAGGTGTTTGTGGGTTACGATCAGCTTCCCGACATCTTTTGCGCGCCCGTAGGGGCGCCGAGGCTGTGTGAACCTGATCCGCGCTCACGCGAGCAACATCTTCATCATCTTCATCAACATGCCACCGAAGAAGAAGGCTTCGGCGGCAGCGAGCCGCCCACGTCGATCCCGCCACCACCGAGCAAACGGGTGGCGGGTAGACGCCGCGGAAGAGCGGCGCCGATTTAGGAGCTCATGACGCTGCCAAGTCCAAGGACAAGGCCGCGCAGACCTCGGCGTCCGTACACGCACCGCGCCCATCTCAGGAGGCGCGGGACCGACAGCGTCATGATATTCATAGTACCATACGTTCGTTGGATCAAGATCGAGCTGGTGGATCCCGAGGCCCTTAAGACCAGCGTGCACGCCAACATGCTGGCACGAGCGAGGTACGGTCGCCTGGACGGGATGCTGCTCCTTCTAACGTAGTTAGAAGTCCGAGCATATCCCGCTCCTTGCACCGTGGGTTACGATCAGCTTCCCCGACAATTCTTATATGCCTGATTTGATATCTTTGCAAGTCTCTTCGAATTATCGGTTTAGTCTGGCCTACTAGATTGATCTTTCTTGCAATGGGAGAAGTGCTTATCTTTGGTTTCAATCTTGCGGTGTCCTTTCCCAGTGACAGCAGGGGCAACAAGGCACGTATTGTATTGTTGCCATCGAGGATAAAAACATGGGGTTTATATCATATTGCTTGAGTTTATCCCTCTACATCATGACTTGCCTAATGCGTTACTCCGTTCTTATGAACTTAATACTCTAGATGCATGCTTGATAGCGGTCGATGTGTGGAGTAATAGTAGTAGATGCAGAATCGTTTCGGTCTACTTGACACGGACGTGATGCCTATATTCATGATCATTGCCTTAGATATCATCATAACTATGCGCTTTTCTATCAATTGCTCAGCAGTAATTTGTTCACCCACCGTAGTACATGCTATCTTGAGGGAAGCCACTAGTGAAACCTATGGCCCCCGGGTCTACTTTACATCATATAAGTTTCCAATCTACAATTATATTTTACTATGTATTTTGCAATCTTTATTTTCCAATCTATACCACAAAAATACTGAAAAATATTTATCTTATTATCTTTATCAGATCTCACTTTTGTATGTGGCCGTGAAGGGATTGACAACCCCTTTATCACATTGGTTGCAAGGTTCTTATTTGTTTGTGCAGGTACTAGGCGACTTGTGTGTAGTCTCCTACTGGATTGATACCTTGGTTCTCAAAAACCGAGGGAAATACTTACGCTACATTGCTGCATCACCCTTTCCTCTTCAAGGGAAAACCAACGCATGCTCAAGAGGTAGCAAGAAGGATTTCTGGCGCCGTTGCCGGGGAGATCTACGCACAAGTCAAGACATACCAAGTACCCATCACAAACTCTTATCCCTCGCATTACATTATTTGCCATTTGCCTCTCTTTTTCCTCTCCCCCACTTCACCTTTGCCGTTTTATTCGCCCTTTTTCGTTCGTCTCTTTTTGCTTGCTTCTTCTGTGCTTGCTTGTTGGGTTGATTGTTTGTCATGATGGCTCAAGATAATACTAAATTGTGTGACTTTTCCAATACCAACAACAATGATTTTATTAGCACTCCGATTTCTCCTATTACCGATGCTGAATCTTGTGAAATTAATGCTGCTTTGTTGAATCTTGTCATGAAAGATCAATTTTCTGGCCTTCCTAGTGAAGATGCCGCTACCCATCTATACAACTTCGTTGATTTTTGTGATATGCAAAAGAAGAAAGATGTGGATAATGATATTGTTAAATTGAAGTTATTTCCTTTTTCGCTTAGAGATCGTGCTAAAACTTGGTTCTCTTCTTTGCCTAAAAATAATATTGATTTATGGAATAAGTGCAAAGATGTTTTTATCTCTAAATATTTCCCTCCTGCTAAGATCTTCTCTCTTAGAAATGATATTATGAATTTTAAGCAACTTGACCATGAGCATGTTGCACAAGCTTGGGAGAGGATTAAATTAATGATACGTAATTGCCCTACACATGGTTTGAATTTATAGATGATTATACAAAGTTTTTATGCTGGATTGAATTTTGCTTCTAGAAATCTTTTAGATTCGGCCACGGGAGGCACTTTTATGGAAATCACTTTAGGAGAAGCTGCTAAACTCCTAGATAATATTATGGTTAATTATTCTCAATGGCATACCGAAATGATTACCGCCCCATATCCCTGCTAAACTGTTGCCTGAAGCTTATTACAAAACTTCTTGCTGACCGTCTGCAGAAAGTTATTATGTCTTTGTTACATACGAACCAATATGGGTTTATTAAAGGGCGTACAATTAACGACTGTCTCGCATGGGCCTTTGAGTATATTTTTCATTGTGAGAAATCTGGTAAAGAAGTGATAATTCTCAAGTTAGACTTTGAAAAAGCGTTTGATTTAATTGAACATGATGTCATCCTAATGATGTTGGAAAAGCTAGGATTTGACTTAAAATGGAGGCACTGGATAAATTCTATACTTACTTCTGTACATTCTTTGGTTCTCTTAAATGGTACCCCTGGAAAGAGTTTTCATTGCAAGCGTGGTGTACGTCAAGGGGACCCTCTGTCGCCACTTTTATTCGCCCTGGCTGTGGATTTGCTGCAGTATATAATTAATAATGAGTTTGCTGAAGGTAGATTGCATCTTCCGATTGCTCGATCTGGTACGTATCCTATTGTGCAATATGCGGATGATACTATCATAATTATGCCAGCTTGTCCGATTCAACTTGCAAACCTTAAAGGTGTTCTGGATGATTTTGCCATCTCAACCGGGCTAAGGATCAACTTCCAAAAGTCAAATCTAATTCCTATCAATATTTATGCTAAGAAGGCTTCAGATCTAGCTAATATCTTTGGTTGTACAGTGGGCTCTCTTCCGTTTACTTATCTTGGATTACCAATCGGTACCACTAAACCTACCATGACCGAGTTGATGCCCTTAATTGATCGGGTGGAGCGTCGCATCTCTAGTACCACGGCTCTTATGTGTCATGGTCAGAAAATCACACTGATAAATTCGCTGGTATCCTCCATGATCACATTTGCGTCTTGCACTTTGGAACTGCCAGTCAAATTCCTTGATACTTTTGACAAGATAAAGCAAAGATGTTTATGGGAAAAAAATCTGAACATGGTCAGTCTTGTAATTGTTTAGTGGCTTGGAAAAGTGTGTTGTCCTAAAGATAAGGGAGGTCTCGGAGTGATCAACATTAAAGTTCATAATCAAGCACTCCTCTTGAAATTCTTGGATAAATTTTACAATCACGCAGATCTCCAATGGGTTAAATTACTTTGGAGTCATACTATAATGATAGTGTCCCTCATGCTGTCCCTAAGTGTGATTCTTTTTGGTGGCGGTCTATGGTTAAACTTATGCCTATCTATAGAGGAGGCGCCAAATGTGAGGTACGGAATGGTTTACATCTATCCATGTGGCATGATAATTGGAATGGTCTAGTTCTTTCTGAAAACTTTGCCTGCTTGTATTCATATACCAAGACCGAAGATATCTCAGCTCACACGTACTATGAGACTAATGATTTGAGTCTGATATTCCATTTACCTCTATCTCCCGAGGCCCTCAATGAGTTACACTCCATAGACAGTCTAAAACCACCACAAATTCTTGAGACTGAAAGTACTGATCAATGGTCATACCCATGGGGACCTGTTTATTCGGCAAAAATTCTACACTCACTGTCATGAACAAATCACCTGTCCGGAGCCTTTCAAATGGATATGGAAATCAAAGCTCCAAATGAAACTAAAGGTGTTCATGTGGTTTCTGTTAGCTGATAGACTGAACACAAGGAACATGCTGAAAAGAAGACATTTTCATGTTGGAGATAATATTGAAACATGTGTACTATGCACTGCTCACGAGGAAGAGACCATTGACCACTTGATCTTTAATTGTCCTTTCAGCCAAACTTGTTGGTCTAAGATTGGTATCTCATACAACTCTCGCATCTCACGGATTGAGGCTACAATTAGGGCAAAGGAAATTTATTCTGGCAGACTTTTCTTTGGAATCTTCTCCATTACTGCTTGGAATATTTGGAAGGATAGAAATAACTTCATCTTCAATCAGATCAATCCTTCATATAGAGCTTGGCTTGAGAGAACTAGGGTTGATCTTACCTGGCTTAGATACAGAGTGTCCCCTGATCTCAGTGATTATATCACTTCTTTTGTAAATTCACTTTAGACTTTGCTTGTTTGTTTCCATTTTGGGGGACTTTCTTCCCAATCATGTAAATACTTATTATATATTAATATAGCATAGTAGGAGCCTCTCCTACTATTTCTCAGTCAAAAAAAAGGTTCATGTGATAGAAGAGATTAATGTCTTGAGTGGAAAGATGGATGAACTTATGAAATTTTTTGCTAATCAGAGTGTTTCTTCTGATCCTAATGATATGCCTTTCTCTACCTTGATTGGGAATAATAATGAATCTATGGATGTGAATTTTGTTGGTAGGAACAATTTTGGTAACAACGCGTATAGAGGAAACTTTAATTCTAGGCCGTTCCCTAGTAATTCCTCTTATAATTATGGTAATTCCTACAACAACTCTTATGGAAATTTTAGTAATATGCCCTCTGATTTTGAGACTAGTGTTAAATAATTTATGAATTCGCAAAAGAATTTCAATGCTTTGCTTGAAGAAAAATTGCCTAAGATTGATGAGTTCGCTAGGAACATGGATAGAATTTCTCTTGATGTTGATTCTTTGAAACTTTGATCTATTCCACCTAAGCATGATATCAATGAGTCTCTCAAAGCTATGAGAATTTCCATTGATGAGTGCAAAGAAAGAACCGCTAGGATGCGTGCTAAAAAAGATTGCTTTGTGAAAGCGTGTTCTTCTAGTTTTCATGATAATAATGATGAAGATCTAAAAGTGATTGATGTGCCCCCTATTAAATCTTTGTTTTCCAATATGAATATTGATAAATATGGGACTGGAGATGAGTCAACTTTAGTTAAAAGGCGTCCCAATGATTCAGAGTTTTTAGATTTTGATGCAAAAATTGGTAAAAGTGGGATTGAAGAGGTCAAAACTTTACATTGCAATGAACCCACTATTTTGGATTTCAAGGAATTTAATTATGAAAATTGTTCTTTAATAGATTGTATTTCCTTGTTGCAATCCGTGTTAAATTCTCCTCATGCTTATAGTCAAAATAAAGCTTTTACCAAACATATCGTCGATGCTTTAATGCAATCCTATGAAGAAAAGCTTGAATTGGAAGTTTCTATCCCTAGAAAATTCTATGATAAGTGGGAACCTACTATTAAACTTAAGATAAAAAATCATGAATGTTATGCTTTATGTGATTTGGGTGCTAGTGTTTCCACGATTCCCAAAACTTTGTGTGATGTGCTAGGTTTCCGTGAATTTGATGATTGCTCTTTAAATTTGCATCTTGCGGATTCCACAATTAAGAAACCTATGGGAAGGATTAATGATGTTCTTATTGTTGCGAATAGGAATTATGTTCCCGTAGATTTTATTGTTCTTGATATAGATTGCAATCCTATAAGTCCTATTATTCTTGGTAGACCTTTCCTTAGAACTATTGGTGCAATTATTGATATGAAAGAAGGAAATATTAGATTCAAATTTCCATTAAGGAAAGGCATGGAACACTTTCCTAGGAAGAAATTAAATTACCTTATGAATCTATTATGAGAGCCACTTATGGATTGCATACCAAAGATGACAATACCTAGATCTATTCTTGTTTTTATGCCTAGGTATGGGCGTTAAACGATAGCGCTTGTTGGGAGGCAACCCAATTTTATTTTTGTTCCTGTTTAGTAATAAATAATTCATCTAGCTTCTGTTTAGATGTGTTTTTATGATTTAATTAGTGTTTGTGCCAAGTAGAACCAATAGGATCTTCTTGGGTGATAGTTGTTTGATCTTACTGAAAAAGACTGAAACTTTGCGCTCACGAATATAATTGTTAAACTTTAGAAGAACGTGATAAAATACTAATTATTTTTGTAGTACATCAATATACAAATTATCTAGGTTATTTTAGTTTTTCAGAATTTGTGGAGTTCCAAAAGTATTCGAACAAATCCGATTTATAGAGACTTTTCTATTTTTGACAGATTCTGTTTTTCGTGTGTTGTTTGCTTATTTTGATGAATCTATGGCTAGTATCGGGGGGTATGAACCATAGAAAAGTTGGAATACAGTAGGTTTAACACCAATATAAATAAATAATGAGTTCATTACAGTACCTTAAGGTGGTGGTTTGTTTTCTTATACTAACGGAGCTCATGAGATTTTCTGTTGAGTTTTGTGTTGTGAAGTTTTCAGGTTTTTGGGTAAAGATTTGATGGATTATGGAATAAGGAGTGGCAAGAGCCTAAGATTGGGGATGCCTAAGTCACCCCAAGGTAAAATTCAAGGACAACCAAAGTTTAAACTTGGGGATGGCCCGAAGGCATCCCCTCTTTAAATCTTCGCTCATCGGTAACTTTACTTGAGGCTATATTTTATTCACCACATGATATGTGTTTTGCTTGGAGCGTCTTGTATTGTTTGAGTCTTTGCTTTTTTAGTTTACCACAATCATCCTTGTTGTACACAGTTTTTGGGAGAGACACACATGAATAGAATTTCTTAGAATACTCTATGTGCTTCAATTATATCTTTTGAGCTAGATAATTTTTCTCTAGTGCTTCACTTTTATTTTTTAGAGCACGGTGGTGGTTTTATTTTATAGAAATTATTGTTCTCTCATGCTTCACTTTTATTTTTTTGAGAGTCTTTTAGAACAGCATGGTAATTTGCTTTGGCTATAAAATTAGTCCTAATATGATAGGCATTCAAGATGGGTATGATAAAAACTTTCATATAGAGTGCATTGAATAACTATGATACTTGATAGATGCTTTGCATGATCATGTAGTTGGCATCGTATTTGTGGAAAAGCCACTTTCATAATTCTTTCATACATGTCGCTCTTGATTCATAGCATATCCCGGTACACCGCCGAAGGCATTCACATAGAGTCATATTTTTGTTCTAGTATCGAGTTGTAATATTGAGTTATGAGTAAATAGAAGTGTGATGATCATCATTATTAGAGCATTGTCCCATGTGAGGAAAGGATGATGGAGACCATAAAAAAGAGAGGCCAAAGAAGCCCAAATTAAAAAAGGAGGCCAAAGAAGCCCAAATAAAAAAGAGGCCAAAGAAGCCCAAACAAAAAAAAATGAGAGAAAAAGAGAGAAGGGACAATGTTACTATACTTTTTCCACACTTGTGCTTAAAAATAGCACCATGATCTTCATGATAGAGAGTTTCTTATTTTTTCGCGTCCATATACTAGTGGGAATTTTTCATTATAGAACTTGGCTTGTATATTCCAACGATGGGCTTCCTCAAAATGCCCTAGGTCTTCGTGAGCAAGCAAGTTGGATGCACACCCACTTAGTTTCTTTTGATGAGCTTTCATATATTTATAGTTCTAGTGCATCCGTTGCATGGCAATCCTTACTCCTCGCATTGACATCAATTGATGGGCATCTCTATAGCCCATTGATTAGTCGCGTCAATGTGAGACTTTCTCCTTTTTTTTCTCACATAACCCCCATCATCATATGATATTCCACCTATAGTGTTGTATCCATGGCTTGCGATCATGTATTGCGTAAGGGTTGAAAAGGCTGAAGCGCGTTAAAAAGTATGAAGCAATTGCTTGGCTTGTCATCGGGGTTATGCATGATAGGAGCATTTTGTGTGAAGAAAATGAAGCATGGCCAAACTATATGATTTTGTAGGGACAAGCTTTCTTTGGCTATGTTATTTTGATAAAGACATAATTTCTTGGCTAGCATACTTGTAGTATTACTATTTTATGTCAATATTAAACTTTTATCTTGAATCTTTTGGATCTGAATATTCATGCCACAATAAAGAGAATTACATTGAAAATTATGTTAGGTAGCATTCCACATCAAAAATTCTATTTTTATCATTTACCTCCTCGAGGACGAGCATGAATTAAGCTTGGGGATGCTTGATACGTCTCCAACGTATCTATAATTTTTGATTGTTCCATGCTATTATATTATCTGTTTTGGATGTTTAATGGGCTTTAATATACCTTTTTTATATTATTTTTGGGACTAACCTATTAATCGAAGGCCCAGTGCAAAATGCTATTTTTTTTGCCTATTTCATTGTTTACAGAGCGACCGGACCTCAAATACCGATTCTATGCATCGTTGTCATCCCTGGATCGGTAATGCTGACACGCACAGTACTTGAGGATTTATAACAGAGTGGCAATCACACACTTATTACATTGAATGTATCAAAAGTGAAATTATTACAATAAATATGGCTTAAGGCCATCTAATACAATAACAGTGGAAGGTTTGGAAGATAAAGTGAGTCCATCAACTCCAACTGCATCACTGAGTGAAAGACAACGACCTATGGCTCCTTACTCGTTGTCTGAAAAGTCTGCAACATGATACCTTGCAGCCCGAAACGGGTCAGCACATGGAATATGCTGGCAATGTGACACAAGAGAGTAATGGCTGGTGGAGGCTGTATGGTTAATACGTTTTGCGAAAAGCCAATTTTTCCATACAACAAAGGAATAAATTTTATTTAACTATCATGGTGGTTGTTAAACATTGAGAAGGTTCACCCAACTCAATCCCAATTAAGCATCATCGTTAAACCCAATCAAATTATATTAAGAGTGATGAGATCCACATGCTAATCCAAGAACTAGATACTCAAGATGTCCATAACCAGGGACACCGCTAACCATGATTAGTTTGTACACTCTGCAGAGGTTTGCGCACTTTTCCCCACAAGACTTGATCTCCTCCATTGGATTTTTCGCACTACATAATGTTTGAGAAACGGATGACCGAGACACTGTCTTTCCGAAGAGGTCCCCTTAACCGATAGATAGGCCTGTACACCTACAATCCCGTACATCTGCTAGCCCATCATGGACAGGTTTCCCACAACTTACTCAACTATGCCAGAGCCCATAATGGCATGTGGCTGCACACGGAAGTTTCTAGCATGAATAATCTTATGATCCCTTTGAGCCTGGGTGGTCGTCCATAGGAGAATCACACGGTACACTCGATTTCCAAAATACAGCAACATCGGCTTCCCAGTGCCTCAATCCACCCAGATGTGAATTAAAGTTGCCACCTTAAGTTAACCATTGATTAACAATACTCACATCTGTCATGGATACACTCACCAAATCCATGTCTACAAGCATAGCATAGCAATATAAGCAACGTAGAAGTAACTCCCATAGGTTTGATAATAACAGGTGAATAAGTACTACCTCATCTACTTCCCAAACCCACAATTTAATCAGATCCTAACCATGCAAGTGTTTGAGGGTTGATCGAATGCAATAAAACTGGGTAGTAAAGAGGTATGATCAAAGTGTTACTTGCCTTGCTGATGATCCGTGAAACCTAGAGACTCGTAGTAGCACGCTTCGCACTCTGGTTACTCTATCGCAAACAAAACAAGCATACAATAAGCAATCAAGCAAAGATGCACGGGTAAAACTCAAATAAGAAGATCTAACCAGAAAGTTCAACTTAAGAACTCCGGTTTGCAAAAAGAATCAAATCAAATGAAGCAACGAAACTCAAACTGCGAAAGAAACAAGCTTCGATTACTAATCTGGTCTAAAGTCAAATTTTACAGTAGCAAACACTGGCTTAAGTTGACTAAACAGAAAGAGGGCCTCGAGACGAAGATCTAGGCGCTTGAATCACCTGATTCCGATAAACGAGCGAAAAGATAAACTAAAACCAAAATCGGATCAGAAATCGCGATTGAAAATAATCACGAAAAAATCCGAGAAAAAGAAAAGCTGACGAACAGGCTAACGAACGAACGTTCGCTGTCTGCAGCTAAACGGTGAAAATCGTTCGTTAAAACAAACGATCGAACGGGCGTCCGCTAAATAAATAAACCGACGGAAAACCGATCTAACAAATTAAACTGGAAAAATAAAAAACGGGGGTTTAACCGAAGAAACCGACCGGTCAAACGGTGGTCAACGGCGACGAGATCCGGCGGGCGATGATGGTGGTTCCGACGACAGCGGGTGGCGGCGCGGCAGCGGCAGCGGCTAGGGCTTGGGCGGCGGGGCACGGGCTGGTGGGCTGTGGGGCTGGGGCCTCGGCGACTTATAAAGCCCCCCGGGCGGAGTCCCGGTCGGGTACGGCCCGGAGTCGGTTTCCTTTAAAAAAAATATTCTGATGAGCAGAAAAAGAAAGAAAAGAAAACTAAACGGACTCCAAAAATCCCGAAATAAATTTTCCCCGTCCTCTAAAAATATGCCGGACAAGGTGAACACTTATTTGGGCCTATAATGCAATTTTGAAAAACGCGTATTTTTCCTATGCAAATAAAATAGCAATAAAATGCAGATAAAATCAAATATTTGATTTTAATATTTTTCCTCCAATATTTCATTTATTTTGGAGAAGTCATATTATCTCCTCTCATATATTTAATATGAAATATTTTCGGAGGGAAAAATAATAAAAACAAATGATCCTCGTTTCGATATTTGATAAAAATTTCAAATACGAAAACGGTGAAATCACCAACTCTCTCCGAGGGTCCTTGAGTTGCTTGGAATTTCGAGGATTGAGCCAAAATTCAATAAATATGATATGCAATGATGACCTAATGTATAACATTCCAAATTGAAAATTTGGGATGTTACAAACCTACCCCCTTAAGATGAATCTCGCCCTCGAGATTCGGGTTGGCTAGAAAATAGGTGAGGGTGATCCTTCCGTAGGTCTTCCTCTCGTTCCCAGGTGGCTTCATCTTCGGTATGGTGGCTCCACTGAACCTTGCAAAACTTGATAACTTTGCTGCATGTAACTCGGCTGGAAAACTCGAGAATCTTCTCCAACTGAATCGCTTCCAGTGGCACTGTATCTCTCAGAGGAATATCAGCCATCTCTGCGTGGCACTTCTTCAACTGAGAAACGTGGAACACGTCGTGAACTCCTGACAATCTTTCGGGCAATTCCAACTTGTAAGCAACTTCTCCCATACGTTCCAAAACTATTTATGGTCCCACAAAACGTGGTGCTAACTTTCCCTTAACTCCAAAGTGCTTCACTCCTTGAAGGGGTGATACACGAAGATACACTCTGTCTCCGACTTCGTAAACTGTCTCGTTGCGTTTAGAATCCGCATAACTCTTCTGTCCGGACTAGGCTACCTTGAGTCTATCGCGAATCAGCTTAACCTTCTCTTCAGACTCCTTAATCAAATCCGGTCCAAACAACTGTCGGTCTCCAACTTCACCCCAGAACAACAGTGTCCTGCACCTCCTTCCGTACAATGCTTCGAAAGGGGCCATCTTCAAACTGGCTTGATAGCTGTTGTTGTAAGAGAACTCTGTGTAAGGAAAATTTTCGTCCCAGCTAGATCCATAATCTAGCGCACAAGCTCTCAACATGTCCTCCAAAATCTGATTGACTCTCTCAGTCTGTCCATCTGTCTGCGGGTGAAAAGCTGTACTGAACTCTAGCCTGGTTCCCAAAGTTTGATGCAACTGATTCCAAAACTTTGAAGTAAACTGGGTTCCTCTATCTGATACAATGGTCCTCGGAACTCCATGCAAACATACGATCCTGGTCATGTATATCTTTGCCAACTTAGCACTGGTGTAAGTGGTCTTCACTATGATGAAATGAGCTACTTTCGTCAAATGATCGAATACAACCGATATCGAGTCACAGCCTGAACGAGTCCTGGGCAATCCCGTGATAAAATCCATGCCTAGCTTGTCCCACTTCCATTCGGGTATCGGCAATGGTTGTAGCAATCCTGTTGGCTTCTGATGCTCTGCCTTCATTCTCCGACATACATCACAAACTGCTACATACTCCGCAATATCTTTCTTCATTCCGGTCCACCAGAAACTATCCTTCAAATCCAGGTACATTTTAGTATTTCCTGGGTGAATCGAATATGGCGAATCATGGGCCTCCTGCAAAATCAGTTTCCTGATCTCCTGATCATTTGGCACGTATACGCGGTCCTCAAACCATAAGGTATCATGCTCATCCTCACGAAATCCTTTAGCCTTTCCTTTGCTCATCCTTTCCTTTATCTCGGCAATCTCCTTGTCCATCTTCTGAGCTTCTCTGATCTTATCCATCAAAGTAGATTGAATCTCCAATGCTTCTACATAGCCTCTCGAAACTATCTCCAAACATAGCTCGCGAAGATCCTCTGCTAACTCCTTGGGTAACTCTACGGTCATGAGTGTATTTACATGACTCTTGTGGCGCAACGCATCGGCTACTATGTTAGCCTTTCCGGTATGATAATGCAACTTCATATCATAATCCTTAATGAGTTCCAACCATCTCCTCTGCCTGATATTCAACTCCTTCTGCATGAAGATGTACTTCAAACTCTTGTGATCCGTGTATACCTCACAATGGTTTCCAATGAGAAAATGTCTCCAAGTCTTCAACGCATGCACTACGGCTGCTAACTCCAAATCATGCGTAGCATAATTCAACTCATGGGGTTTAAGCTGTCGTGAGGCATATGAAACAACTCTTCCCTCCTGCATAAGTACGGCTCCAAGTCCTCGACGAGAAGCGTCGCAATACACTTCATAATCCTTGCGTTGATCTGGCAGAATCAACACTGGTGATGTAACCAAGCGTTTCTTCAACTCCTGAAAACTAGCCTCTCATTCCTCAGTTCATTTGAACTTGGTGTCCTTCTTTAACAACTCCGTCATAGGCTTTGCAATCTTCGAGAAATTCTCAATGAACCTCCAGTAGTATCCCGCGAGTCCAACAAAACTCCGGATCTCTCCAACTGACATGGGTGCCTCCCAATTTGTCACAGTGACAACTTTGGTGGGGTCTACCGCTATTCCTTCTCCGGATATAACATGTCCAAGGAATCCAACTTCCTTCAACCAAAAATCACACTTGCTGAACTTGGCGTATAGCTGATGTTCTCTGAGCTTCCCAAGTACTAAACGCAAATGCTCTTTATGCTCCTCTTCATTCTTCGTAGACCAGAATATCATCAATGAACACCAGAACGAACTTATCCAAAAACTCCATAAACACCTTGTTCATCATGTTCATAAAGTAGGCAGGTGTGTTAGTCAGGCAAAATGACATAACGGTATACTCATATAGCCCGTACCTCGTGGTAAAAGCTGTCTTAGGTATATCCTGCTCTCGAATCTTCAGCTGGTGGTACCCTAATCGCATATCGATCTTGGAAAACACCTTAGCTCCTTGTAGCTGATCAAACAAATCATTGATCATCGGTAGTGGGTACTTGTTCTTGATCGTCACCTCATTCAATCCTCGATAATCAACAACCATCCTCAATGATCCATCCTTCTTCTCCACTAGAAGCACTAGTGATCCCCAAGGTGACGAACTTGGGCGAATATAACCTTTATCCAGTAACTCCTTAATCTGCTTCTTAATTTCCTCCAAATCCTTTGCGGGCATTCTGTACGGTCTCTTAGATATTGGCCCTGTGCCTGGCAAAAGATCAATCAAAACTCAATGTCTCTATCCGATGGCATGCCTGGCAACTCTACTGGAAATACATCCGGGAAATCCTTCACCATTGGTACTTCCTCCTATACAACTCCTGATAAGGAATTTACTTGAGTCCTATTCGGCACATGCCGGGATACATACTTGATCCTTCTTCCTTCTGGGGTGGTGAGAAAAATCGACTTACTGGCGCAATCGATGTTTCCTCCATACATCGATACCCAATCCATACCTAGAATCACATCCAAACCTCACGACTCCAAAATTATCAGATCTGAGGGGAAAACATGCCTACCTATGGTCAATGGCATCTGAAAACATCCTTGGCTTGCCATATACTCTGCTCCTGGCGAGCTCACTAACATAGGTGTACTAAGAACTTTGGTGGGTAGTTTATACTTATCCACAAATCCCCTTGATATGTATGAATGCGATGCACCAGTATCAAAAAGAACGACTGCAGTAAATGACTTAACCAAAAACTTACCTATTACTGAATCTAGCTGGGCTTCAACCTCCTCCACGTTAACGTGGTTCACTTGTCCCCTGTTGAATGGGTTGGGCTTCTTCCTAGAACTTCCATTATCGTTTCCATTCTTAGCTTCAGGACATTTATTGGCGTAATGTCCAGTCTTCTAGCACTTGTAGCAAGTAATGTGGCTTAGATCTTTCTTGGCGGGCGTTGCTGGGTTGGAACGGTTCTGTCTGTTGCTTCCTCCATTACCATTCCCGTTCTTGGAGCCACTATGGTTGTGCGAACTTCCTCCAGTGTGATTGTGACCTCCACGGTTATGCTGAAGGGGTCCTCCCGAGTTCGGGGTGAAACGGGGTCTCTGCTGAGCTCCAGAATTATACTTCCCTTGTCCATACTACCTCTTGCGGTTGTCAATCTACTGTTGCTTCCCTTCAATTATGAGAGCTCTATCTACCAACTCCTGGTAGTTATTGAAAGTTGCCACCATCAACTGCATGCTCAGCTCATCATTCAGTCCTTCCAGAAACTTCTCCTGCTTAGCTACATCTGTAGCAACGTCATCTGGGGCATAACGTGCTAGCTTACTAAAATCATCCACATACTAGCCAACTGTGCGTCCTCCTTGGCGTAAGTTGTGAAACTCATGCTTCTTCATGGGCATAGCTCCTGTTGATACATGGGTAGTGCCAAAAGCCTGCTGGAACTGGTCCCATGTAACAGTGTCGATGGGGTAAGTGGCTGTGAAATTCTCCCACCATGATGTCGCGGGTCCATCAAGCTGATGTGCGGCAAAATGCACTCTCTCCGCATCTGTGCATCCTGCAGTGGTCAACTCCCTTCCAACCTTGCGGAGACAATCATCTGCAACTATCGGCTCGGTGCTACTGGAGAACACCGGTGGATTCAGCCTTAGAAAACGGGCTAAGTGATCAACAGGTGGTGGTGGTAGTGGGTTGTTGTTGTTGTTCCCCTAATTCTGATTCTGGACTAGTATCTGCATCAATGCATTCTGCTGCTGGATCAACTGAGTGAGCTCCGGTGGGAAAGCAAATCCATTGTCGCGTCTCGGAGGCATCTGCTGGGTCTAGAAAAGATGAGAAAACATAGTAGAATGAGGTCTAGGGGGAAAACACTACCCATATTCACATGAGACAAACACAATCATATCACTCAATCAATCAAGCAAGGGCATACAATCGGTCTAGAACTATCGTTACAAAAGTGCTCGGACTACTACTATATACATGGTGGAATACTCTGATATGGTGGTCGACTAGAAAAATTGATCGGTCGAAGATTCCATGATATCCGCTCCAGCTTCACCAACAAAGTCATCATCGCTATCGTCGGGGTCTGAGTTGGTGTCGTTGATGATGATGTAGTTCTCTGGGCAAGTGGATTCATCGTATTCTCCTCCTGGCGTGGGATCTCCCATGAATGCTCCGATCTTCTTTATCAGGTCGTCATTCTTCTCCAATAGTGTTGCGATTTCCTCCTCATATCCATCGCGTGTAGACTTGAGTTCTTCTGCTAGCTCCGTGATCTTGGTCATCGCCTTCTTCAAATCAGTCATGCCTGCACACATCTGGTTCTCCTGGTGTCGAATGTGCTGGTTTATCTCCTGGATGAAAGCTACAATGGATCTATCCTTCCTGGTGCTGATCATCTCCCATTGCTCATCTCGGCGCCCACAAATCTGGTAGATAGTATCCTTGAGATCCTTGTGGTAAACTTCTCCAATGCGTCCCATGGTGATGTGGGCAGCCATACTCTTTCCTAGACTCCAGGTTGGTGCATCAAAGGAAAACTCTATGGGCTCCGTGACTGGCGTGAATGTCCTTCCAGGAACTTGAACTTGAATCATCCAGCGCTCCTCTTCTGGTAAAGTGGCATTGTAAGTCCCGGTGAAGCTTGGTATTCCAATGCTTAGGTATCTAGTGACTTCCTTCAAGTGTCGTCCAAAGGGGGTGTCTTCATCCGGTTGTGCAAACTTGTTCCTTGCGTCCGCCATCCTAAAGAGTAGAAAATGGAGAGGAGTCAGAAATGAGAAGAGAGTAGTGATCTAGGGCTTTAGCTTAGTGGTCGTGTCCTATAGTCAGCGTGTGCTCTAATACCATCTTGTAGCGACCAGACCTCAAATAGCCTCGATCTTCGTGCATCGTTGTCATCCTGGATCGGTAATGCTGACACGCACAGTACTTGAGGATTTATAACAGAGTGGCAATCACACACTTATTACATCGAATGTCTCAAAAGAGAACTTATTACAATAAATATGGCTTAAGGACATCTAATATGATAACAACGGAAGGCTTGGAAGATAAAGTGAGTCCATCAAGTCCAACGGCATCACTGAGTGAAAGACAACGACCTATGGCTCCTTACTCGTCGTCTAAAAAGTCTGCAACATGATACGTTGCAGCCTGAAACAGGTCATCACATGGAATATGTTGTCAATGTGACACAAGAGAGTAATGAACAGAATAATGCTATCACTACATGCATATATGGCTGTTGGAGGCTGTATGGTTAATATGTTTTGCGAAAAGCCAATTTTTTCCTACAACAAAGGAATAAATTTTATTTAACTATCGTGGTGGTTGTTAAACATTGAGAAGGTTCACCCAACTCAATCCCAATTAAGCATCATCGTTAGACCCAATCAAATTATATTAAGAGTGATGAGATCCACATGATAATCCAAGAACTAGATACTCAAGATGTCCATAACCGGGGACACGGCTAACCATGATTAGTTTGTACACTCTGCAGAGGTTTGCGCACTTATCCCCACAAGACTCGATCTCCTCCGTTGGATTTCTCGCACTACATAATGTTTGAGAAACGGATGACCGAGACATAGTCTTTCCGAAGAGGTCCCCTTAACCGTTAGATAGGCCTGTACACCTACAATCCCCTACATCTGCTAGCCCATCATGGAAAGGTTTCCCACAACTTAGTCAACTATGCCAGAGCCCATAATGGCATGTGGCTGCACACAGAAGTTTCTAGCATGAATAATCTTATAATCCCTTTGAGCCTGGGTGGCCATCCATAGGAGAATCACATGGTACCCCGGGATTTCCAAAAATACAGGCAACACTGGGTTCCCCAGGTGCCTCAATCCACCCAGATGTAAATTAAAGTTGCCACCTTAAGTTAACCATTGATTAACAATACTCACATTTGTCATGGATACACTCACCCAATCCAAGTCTACAAGCATAGCATAGCAATATAAGCAACGTAGAAGTAACTCCCATAGGTTTGATAATAACAGGTGAATAGGTACTACTTCATCTACTTCCCAAACCCACAATTTAATCAGATCCTAAACATGCAAGTGTTTGAGGGTTGATCTAATGCAATAAAACTGGGTAGTAAAGAGGTATGATCAAAGTGTTACTTGCCTTGCTGATGATCCATGAAACCTAGAGACTCGTAGTAGCACTCTTCGCACTCCGGGTACTCTATCGCAAACAAAACAAGCATACAATAAGAAATCAAGCAAATATGCACGGGTAAAACTCAAATAAGAAGATCTAACCAGAAAGTTCAACTTAAGAACTCCGGTTTGCAAAAAGAATCGAATCAAACGAAGCAACGAAACTCAAACTGCGAAAGAAACAAGCTTCGATTACTAATCTGGTCTAAAGTCAAATTTTATAGTAGCAAAAACTTGTTGAAGTTGATTAAACAGAAAGAGGGCTTCGAGACGAAGATCTAGGCGCTTGAATCGCCTGATTCCGCTAAACGGGCAAAAAGATAAACTAAAACGAAAATCGGATCAGAAATCGCGATAAAAAATAATCGCAAAAAAATCCGAGAAAAAGAAAAACTGACGAACAGGCTAACGAACAAACGTTCGCTATCTGCGGCTAAACGGTGAAAATCGTTCGTTTCAACGAACGAACAAACGGGCGTTCGCTAAATAAATAAACTGACGGAAAGCCGATCTAACGAATTAAACTAGAAAAATAAAAAAACCGGGGTTTAGCCGAAGAAAACCGACCGGTCAAACGGTGGTCAACGGCGACGAGATCCGGCGGGTGGCGGCGGCGGTTCCGGCAGCGACGGCGCTAGTGGCGGCGGCGGGGTTTGGGCGGCGGGGCGCGGGCTGGTGGGCTGCGGGGTTGGGGCCTCGGCGGCTTATAAAGCCCCTCGGGCGGAGTCCCGGTCGGGTACGGACCGGAGTCGGTTTCCTTTAAAAAAAATATTCTGACGTGCAGAAAAAGAAAGAAAAGAAAACTAAACGGACTCCAAAAATCCCGAAATAAATTTTCCCCGTCCTCTAAAATATGTCGGACAAGGTGAACATTTATTTGGGCCTATAATGCAAATTTGAAAAACGCGTATTTTCCTATGAAATAAAATAGCAATAAAATCCGGATAAAATCAAATATTTGATTTTAATATTTTTCCTCCAATATTTCATTTATGTTGGAGAAGTCATATTATCTCCTCTCATATATTCCCTCCGTCCCAAATTATAAGAACGTTTTTTATACTAGTATAGTATCAAAAACGTTCTTATATTTTGGGACAGAGGGAGTATTTAATATGAAATATTTTCGAAGGGAAAAATAATAAAAACAAATGATCCTCGTTTCGATATTTGATAAATATTTCAAATACGAAAACGGTGAAATCCCTAACTCTCTCCGAGGGTCCTTCAGTTGCTTGGAATTTCGAGGATCGAGCCAAAATGCAATAAATATGATATGCAATGATGACCTAATGTATAACATTCCAAATTGAAAATTTGGGATGTTACAGTTTTGCAGAAAAGGAATATCAAACGGAATATAAACGGAATGAAACCTTCACGAGGATCTTTTTTGGAACAAACGCAATCCAGGAGACTTGGAGTGGATGCCAAGGAAGCAACGAGGGAGCCACAAGGCAGGAGGGCGCGCCCCCACCCTAGTGGGCCCCTCGCAGCTCCACCAACCTACTTCCTTATACTCTTATACCCTGAAACCATCGGAGAGCGACGAAACACCTTTTCCACCGCCGCAACCTTCTGCACCCGTGAGATCCCATCTTGGGGCCTTTTCCGGCGATTTGCCGGAGGGAGATTCGATCACGGAGGGCCTCTACATCAACACCATGGCCTCTCCGATTATGTGTGAGTAGTTTACCATAGACCTTCGGGTCCATAGTTATTAGCTAGATGGCTTCTTCTCTCTCTTTGGATCTCAATACAAAGTTCTCCTTGATTCTCTTGGAGATCTATTCGATGTAACTCTTTTTGCGGTGTGTTTGCTGAGATCCGATGAATTGTGGGTTCATGAACTTGATTATCTATGGATATTATTTGATTCTTCTCTGAATTCTTATATGCAGGATTTTATATATTTGCAAGTCTCTTTGAATTACCGGTTTAGTTTGGCCTACTAGATTGATCTTTCTTGCAATGGGAGAAGTGCTTAGCTTTGGGTCCAATCTTGCGGTGTCCTTTCCCAGTGATAGCAGGGGCAGCAAGGCACGTATTGTATTGTTGCCATCGAGGATAAAAAGATGGGGTTTATATCATATTGCTTGAGTTTATCCCTCTACATCATGTCATCTTGCCTAATGCGTTACTCCGTTCTTATGAACTTAATACTCTAGATGCATGTTGGATAGCGGTCGATGAGTGGAGTAATAGTAGTAGATGCAGAATCGTTTAGGTCTACTTGACACAGACGTGATGCCTATATTCATGATCATTGACTTAGATATCATCATAACTATGCGCTTTTCTATCAATTGCTCGGCAGTTAATTTTTTCACCCACCATAGTACATGCTATCTTGAGAGAAGCCACTAGTGAAACCTATGCCCCCCAGGTCTAATTTACATCATATAAGTTTCCAATCTACAATTATAGTATTAATTTTGCAACCTTTATTTTCCAATCTATACTACAAAAATACCAAAAATATTTATCTTATTATGTTTATCAGATCACACTTTTGCAAGTGGCCATGAAGGGATTGACAACCCCTTTATCGCTTTGGTTGCAAGGTTCTTATTTGTTTGTGCAGGTACTAGGCGACTTGCATGTAGTGTCCTACTGGATTGATACCTTGGTTCTCAAAAACTGAGGGAAATACTTACGCTACTTTGCTGCATCACCGTTTCCTCTTCAAGGGAAAACCAACGCATGCTCAAGAGGTAGTAGAAGTGTTGTAGAGATTGACAAGCATACAGTTAAGTACAAATTAAAGGGAAGATAATGGAGAAGGAGTGCTTCGGGTGGGCTTTTGTTTGTTTCAAGGCTTGTTGGCAGGGGTTTCTGAATCGTTATAGGTCCTATTTGGCTATCGATGCAACTGCTTTGAATGGAAGATGGAGAGGCCAGCTAGCAGCAACTTCTGTAGTTGATGGACACAACTGGCTATTCCCAGTTGCATTTGGTGTGTTGGAGGTAGAGTGTGAGGAGAGTTGGGTCTAGTTTCTGCAGCAGTTGCGCAACACTATAGGTACACCCTCAGGTTTAGTTATACACACAAATGCTTGCAAGGGTTTAGAAACTACAGTAGAAATTGTATTCTCTGGAGTGGAACATAGGTAATGTATGCGACACCTAGCGCAGAATTTTAATAAGAAATTCAAAGGCAAAGTTTATGATGAGAATCTATGGCCAGCATCATACACATGCAGCTTGAGGAAGCATGAGCACCATTTGAGAGTGTTGTATGCTCATAATCCTTTGGTGATGGAGTAAATGGATGAACATCATGCAAAGTTGTGGTCAAGAAGCAAGTTCAATGAAATATGCAAAGTAGACTATGTGAACAATAACCTCGCTAAGTGTTTCAATGGAAAGTTCAAGTTAGTGAAAGGGCTTTTGTTGTGGCAAGCATTTGATAAGATCTGGCAGATGATTATGGTAAAGATGGTGATACGTCTCCGTCGTATCTACTTTTCCAAACACTTTTGCCCTTGTTTTGGACTCTAACTTGCATAATTTGAATGGAACTAACCCGAACTGACGCTGTTTTCAGCAGAATTGCCATGGTGTTATTTTTGTGCAGAAACAAAAGTTCTCGAAATGACCTGAAACTTCACGGAGATTATTTTTGGAAAATATAAAAAATACTGGCGAAAGAATCAAGGCTAGGGGGCCCACACCCTCTCCATGAGGGTGGGGGCGCGCCTGCCCCGCCTGGGCGCCCCCCTGCCTCGTGGCCCCCTGGAGCTCCACCGACCTCAACTCCAACTCCATATATTCGTGTTCGGGGAGAAAAAAATCAAAGAGAAAGATTCATCGCGTTTTACAATACGGAGCCGCCGCCAAGCCCTAAACTCTCTTGGGAGGGCTGATCACGAGTCCGTTCGGGGCCCCGAAGAGGGGAATCCGTCACCATCATCATCATCAACCATCCTCCATCTCCAATTTCATGATGCTCACCGCCGTGCGTGAGTAATTCCGTCGTAGGCTTGCTGGACGATGATGGGTTGGATGAGATTTATCATGTAATCGAGTTAGTTTTGTTAGGGTTTGATCCCTAGTATCCACTATGTTCTGAGATTGATGTTGCTATGACTTTGCTATGCTTAATGCTTGTCACTAGGGCCCGAGTGCCATGATTTCATATGTGAACCTATTATGATTTCATGAATATATGTGAGTTCTTGATCCTATCTTGCAAGTCTATAGTCACCTAATATGTGTTATGATCCGCAACCCAAGTGACAATAATCGGGACCACTCCGGTGATGACCGTAGTTTGAGGAGTTCATGTATTCACTATGTGTTAATGCTTTGGTCCGGTACTCTATTAAAAGGAGGCCTTAATATCCCTTAGTTTCCATTAGGACCCCGCTGCCACGGGAGGGTAGGACAAAAGATGTCATGCAAGTTCTTTCCCATAAGCACGTATGACTATATTCGGAATACATGCCTACATTACATTGATGAATTGGAGATAGTTGTGTGTCACCCTATGTTATGATTGTTACATGATGAAACGCATCCGGCATAATTCTCCATCACCGATCCAGTGCCTACGAAATTTTCACATACTGTTCTTCGCTTATTTACTTTTCCGTTGCTACTGTTACAATCACTACAAAACCCAAAAATATTACTTTTGCTATTGTTACTGTTACTTCCATATTACTTTGCTACTAAACACTTTGTGCAGATACTAAGTTATCCATGTGTGGTTGAATTGACAACTTAACTGCTAATACTTGAGAATATTCTTGGGCTCCCCTTGTTTCGAATCAATAAATTTGGGTTGAATACTCTACCCTCGAAAACTGTTGCGATCTGATACGTCTCCAACGTATCTATAATTTTTGATTGCTCCATGCTATATTATCTACTGTTTTGGACAATATTGGGCTTTATTATCCACTTTTATATTTGGGACTAACCTATTAACCAGAGGCCCAGCCCATAATTGATGTTTTTTGCCTTTTTCAGTGTTTCGAAGAAAAGGAATATCAAACGGAGTCGAAACGGAATGAAATTTTCTGGAGAAGTTATTTTCGGAAGGAAAGCAACCCGAGAGACTTGGAGTCCACGTCAAGGAAGCTTTGAGGAAGCAACGAGGTAGGGGGCACACCCACCCCCCTAGGGCGTGCCCTCCGCCCTCGTGGGCCCCTCGTGGCTCCCCTGACATACTTCTTCCTCCTATATATATCCATATACCCTAAAAACTTCGAGGAACAGAATAGATCGGGAGTTCCGCCGCCACAAGCCTCTGTAGCCACCAAAAACCAATCGGGACCCTGTTCCGACACCCTGCCGGAGGGGGGATCCTTCACTGGTGTCCATCTTCATCACCCCGACGCTCTTCATGACGAGGAGGGAGTAGTTCACCCTCGGGGCTGAGGGTATGTACCAGTAGCTATGTGTTTTCTCTCTCTCTCTCTCTCTCTCTCTCTCTCTCGTGTTCTTGATTTGGCACAATCTTGATGTATCGCGAGCTTTGCTATTATAGTTGGATCTTATGTTGCTTCTCCCCCTCTACTCTCTTGTAATGGATTGAGTTTTCCCTTTGAAGTAATCTTATCGGATTGAGTCTTTAATGACTTGAGAACACTTGATGTATGTCTTGCCGTGCGTATCTGTGGTGACAATGGGATATCACGTGATTCACTTGTTGTATGTTTTGGTGATCAACTTGCGGGTTCCGCTCATGAACCTATGCATAGGGGTTGGCACACGTTTTCGTCTTGATTCTTCGATAGAAACTTTGGGACACTCTTTGAAGTAATTTGTGTTGGATTGAATAGATGAATCTGAGATTGTGTGATGCATATCATATAATCATACCCACGGATACTTGAGGTGACATTGGAGTATCTAGGTGACATTAGGGTTTTGGTTGATTTGTGTCTTAAGGTGTTATTCTAGTACAAACTCTAGGGTTGTTTGTGACACTTATAGGAATAGCTCAACGGATTGATTGGAAAGAATAACTTTGAGGTGGTTTCGTACCCTACCATAATCTCTTCGTTTGTTCTCCGCTATTAGTGTCTTTGGAGTGACTCTCTGTTGCATGTTGAGGGATAGTTATATGATCCAATTATGTTATTATTGTTGAGAGAACTTGCACTAGTGAAAGTATGAACCCTAGGCCTTGTTTCCTATCATTGCAATACCGTTTACGTTCACTTTTATCTTTAGTTACCTTGCTGTTTTTATATTTTCAGATTACATAAACCTATATCTACCTTCCATCACTACAAAAAAAAGACACATCCGTGACATTTTGGGCCGAACAAAATTTTTTCTGTCATACATATGACACTTCTATGACGATAATTGTGACAAAACTCGGTATCCTCATAGATGTGGTGGGCTCCTACTTCTATGACAAAAAATCATGACAGAAAATGGGCTTTTCGTCCTGGGCGGGCCGGAGACGCAGCTGCATGACATTCTTTGGGCCGTCCATGACGGAAAAAACCGTGGTAGAAGCGAGGGAGAGGAAAATTTCGGGGAGTTCCCGGTTACGGTGGAAGGTCGGGGGCCGAGCGATGCGCGTTTCTCTCGTACACGTACGCGCATGTGTGCAAGGCGTTGTCTCTAATTGAACCCGAGCAAGGCGTTGGACTCTAACTGAACCCGAACGATTGCACTGCAGTCTACGCGTTACTGAACCCGAGCGATCGATCGATGGCTGTTAATTGAACCCGATCGAGCGATTCCTTCGCTACTGCTGCTAACTGAAGCCGATCGATTGGATGAACAGTGAGTGTTGTGGGGGGGGGGGTTGGATGAACAGTGAGCGGTGGCGTTGCCTCTGGATGAACAGGACCCCGTGGTGTGGTGGAGGGCTGGATGAACAGTAGACGGTGGAGGGGTGCCCGTGGAGGGGTGGATGAACAGGACCCCTGTCACAGCCCTAGAGCTTGCTTGTAACTAGTAGCATTGCATCCATGCATCATGTCTAAATTTCCTTTAAATTTGAATTGGGGAATTGGAGAGCCTCACGAATCACTTAAAATAAATGATCAACATTTAAAAATTGCTTCAAATGTTCCAAGGAAATGTTCCTTTCAGTTTTAAAAAATATTGGCAAGAACAAAATTCAAACCAATATTTTTGGAGTATCAAACATTTTATTTTGGGCCTTTGAATTAATTCAATAATTATTTGCATTGGATATATATTTGATATATAAATAATATATGTCCAATAATTCTGGAACATTTTATGTGGTTTGGTATATTTTAGTTCTAGCCACATAACTATTTTCAGGATTTTATAAAATGGTTTAGTATTTTATTAAACTAAAACAAAACAGAACAAAATAGAAAAAGACACAAATAAAAAGAGAGAGAGAGGGACTACCTGGTGCTCACCTCTCAGCCCACCTGGCCCACTCCAGCGGCCCAGCCCACCACCGCCTCCTTCCTGTCGCCTTCCTCCTCTGCCAGGGGAGGATTCGGGCGCGTGACGCCACAGCACCGCCAAGCCCGCCACCTCCACCCTGCCTGCTTCACCCCCGACGCCTGGGCGCCTCCCGAGCGCCACGCGACCCCTCGACCCCTCGCTCTCTTCCTCTCCCTCGTTCCCTCCTCGCCTCGCTCTCTCTCCGAACCCGAACGAGCTCGCCAGCGCCGATCGCTGCACTCATGCCCACAGCCACCCCTTGCCACTCTGCCGTCCCAGGAGCTCCGCCGACCCCTCTTCCACCCCACCGATCCACGGCCCTCCGGAGGCCCTGCTTCATTGTCATCATGGTCATCCCCAACCTCGGGCAACCGAGCCCTCGCCATCGATTCGCCGCCTCCGGCCGCCCCGAGCCCATCGACCTCCAAACGGACTCACGGTGAGCCCGCGATCGCCTTCCCCTTCTCCTGGTCGCGCCCGCCCTCTAGGCCGTAGCCCTGCCGTGGCCGAGCTTCCCCGCCGCCCGGCCATGTCGCCGCCGTCCTCGCAGCCGCTTGAACTCGATTAGGGCGTGTCATCGTGCTCACCGCGACTTCAGGAGTCCGGAGAGCCCCTCGATGAGTTTCCCAGCGCTCTGTAGGCCTGCGCCGCCGAACCCGTAGCTCCGCCACCGCCTGGACTCGCTTCCGCGAACTCCGCCACCCCGCACCTCCGCTAGTCTCCTTAGATGCTGCGAGCCCGGCGTCACGTGGGCCCCTCCGCCTCTTTTTGGTCACCGGAGGAGGAAACCCGCACCCTCCGTCGCCTCTGGCTCCGCCCGGCGACGAGCCGCTGGTCAACTCCGCGAGTTGACCCGGTTTGGCCTAGTTTGACTTCCCGAGCCATCGACATGCGGGCCCGGCCCGGCTAACTAATCTAGTTTAGGTTTAAACTAATTTAACTTAACCTAGGTTAGTGCTAATTGACTAGGTTAGCTTAGTTAGTCACTGACGTGTGGCCCCACACGTCAGGTTTGACCCAGGTTGACTGCTGACGCGGTGCTGACGTCATGCTGACGCAATTATTTGATTTTCTAGATTTAATTTAATTCAGTAAATTTCAGAAAATACTCTAGACTTCTAAAAATCATATAAATTCAACCGTAACTCGGATTGAAATAATTTATATATGAAAAATGATCAGAAAAATATGAAGAATCTGTTCATGCCATGATCATGCATGTTTGAACAAGTTAACCTCACTGAATAGGATGAATCATGATTAGGGTAAATTATGAAATAGCATTTGGAGTTGGAGTTCAACCTTGTTTGAATTCCACTTCAACTAACTTGGATTATTATTGCACTAGGTAAATTCAGTTCCTTAACATGATCATGCATCATATATGTGCATTGCATTGATTGCGTTCTTTCTCAGTTGCCGGTGTTTGTCCCCTCCCGGTAGACGATGTATCGACGATGAAATCGATGACACCGATGAAGAACTATTATCTTCAGAAGTGCCAGGCAAGCAAAACCCCCTTGTTCATTCCGATATAATCCCACTCTCTCGCTCCTGCTCTATTTTACTGCATTAGGACAACAACGACTCATGTGTTACTTGCTGCGTAGCTGAACCCTTGATCCTTTGCATGACCTGTCATTCCACAAGAATTAGATGAAACCCACTAGCATGAGTAGGAATTGTTTGAGCCATGTTGTGCCTACTCATTCATGCCTGTTTGTCATGCCTGCTCTCGCTTAGAGTTGAGTCGGGTCTGATTCATCGGGAATGAATTGGAAAGTGGTGAACATGTCCTCACTGTGTGTGAGCTAAGTGTGTGAACACGATTTGGTAAAGGTAGCGGTGAGAGGCCATGTAGGAGTACATGGTGGGTTGTCTCATTGCAGCCGCCCTCGAGAACTGAGTTCTGTGTTTGTGATCCATGAACAGTTACTACCACACATTGGGTTCCGTAACTCACCCCTCTCGACTTATTAATCAACTTGACCTCTGTCCGGGAGTTGCAATTAGTTTCGGTGTTTGTAGGTAATGTTAGTAGTCTACCAAGTGGCACCCTGCAGTGGGCTTGGGACAGACTAGGCACAAGATGCACGGTGTACCAAGTGGCACCGGTTGGTGGGCTTGGGAACCCTGCTCACATCGTTTGGGGCCGTGGCGACACCCGGCCGGATCTCCTTGCGGATGGAACCCGAATAGGTGATAAACCTGGACGAGAGACTTGTGTGGTTAGTCGGTCGTGGCCGACTCCCTCGCCCGGCTTCCGCTTGAAGGTTGCCGAGGTACATGACGTACAGAGCGATAAGTGGCGAGAGCGTGTGAAGAAGTACACCCTGCAGGGTTATCATTATCTATTCAATAGCCGGATTCCTCGGATATGGAAACTTGGACCCTTGCATAGTTCATAGACAAGTGAAAGTGGATACTCTAAAATACGCAAGATAAGCGTGAGTGCTATGGATGGCGTTTCTCGAGGTAGACGGAGCGGATCCATAGTGGTGTATTTGATATGGTGAATATGTGGACTCGTAAAGCGCCACCTCAAAAGAGTTACTTGCAATGTAGTTCAGATAGCCACCAAGTCAAAGCTGGCTTGCTGCAGTCAAACCGCACCACCCCTTTTGATAATGATGCATATGTAGTTAGTTCGATGTAAGTCTTGCTGAGTACAATTGTACTCACGCTTGCTTATTTATGTTTTGCGAGAGACGCTGGTCTCGCTAGTAGTTCCGCTTGGACTTCGACGTTTAGCTTGTTACCTCAGCTACGATCTTGTGCCTCGGCAGGATCTGGTAGATAGTCAGGCTTCTCAGCCTTTTCCATTTGTAGTTGTCTGTACCCAGACATGTTTAGCTTCCGCTTGTGCTTTGATTTGTATGCTCTGAGTGTTGGGTCATGAGACCCATGTTTGTAATATCTCGCTCCTCGGAGCCTAATGAATAATATTGAGTCGTAGAGTTATGTTGTGATGCCATGTTGTATCTACGCATATTGAGCATAATGTGTGTATGTTTGAAATGCTTGGTATGTGTGGGATCCGACAAACTAGTTGTTTATCCTTGGCAGCCTCTCATATGGGGAAATGTAGTCTCGTGCCTCTGAGCGATAGTAGTCCGCTACAGCCCGGTTCACCGAGTCCTCGCTAGCCCAAAGACTACCGCTTGGACACTTGACTGGCGGCATGTGTTTCACTTCGTTCCTATGTTTGTCCCTTCGGGAAATGTCACGCGGTGGTATTCGGAGTCCTGCCTAGCCTGCTACAGCCCGGGATACCGGAGTCCTGTTAGCCCAGTGCTACAGCCCGAATATATATGTTGATGACCGACATGCTCGATGTGATTCATGTATGCCTGTCCCCATAGGTTAGCGCCGCTTTGGGTTCACGACTAGCCATGTCGGCCCGGGTTCTTTGTCATATGGATGCTAGCGACACTATCATATACGTGAGCCAAAAGACGCAAACGGTCCCGGGCCATGGTAAGGCGACACCCGTGGGAATACCGTGCGTGAGGCCGCAAAGTGATATGATGTGTTACATGCTAGATCGGTGTGACTTAGGATCGGGGTCCTGACAGCGTTGGTATCAGAGCCTGACTGCCTGTAGGATTACCAAGCCAAACTGGTCGAAGTTGAGTCTAGAAATGCTTTAGCTATGTAAGGGAATTGATTGTGGAAGGGAACGTAAGGCTCTTTTTACTCCTTATACCTCATGGCCTTCTGATCTGAGTCATCCTCTTCTCTTCTACGGGGTTTAAGAACTAGGCTTCTCATCTATCTATTAGGATGACGTGTTACTAATCCATAGACCTTTAAGATTGTTGGTTTTAATCCCCAGTTTAGTTCCTACTATTTCTGTATGATAATTGTTGATCTCAGAATCTTGTTATGATGTTGTTGAGTGGTTATGCCACCATTCTTGCAGGATGTCTCAAATCATTTTGAGCATTTACAGCCGTTATGCTGTCCGAGTTATCCCAGGTCTCTAAATAGTCTGATGCATTTGCAAATCCCTTCTTCCGTTCCTGATGTCCTTTTGGGCCAGATTAAGCACACTAACCAGTCAGTCGAGGTACTCCATTGCCTCGACATATATGTGGGAACTATTATTATGACCCTAGGTGTTTAGGAAGTCACCTAGCAATTTAGCGATGCTTTTGTATCCCAAGTGTGATGATTCTGGCCAGTATTTTCGAGAGCATCCCGTGATGCCATTTAGTAGTAGGTATTCTACTCCTGGGTTGTTGAACCCGAGATTCATCCTACTTCATGTTGTTAGTATTTGCTAGTGCTTTTAGGATATTAGTAACCTTTGCGATAGTCCTCGAGGTCCGTGGTATATCCTTCTTCCAAATACCATGAATCACTTATGGCAGAAGTTGTTGAACCAAAGATCACAATAAGAGTGCTCTTGAGGAGTTCTCCATTCATAATTGTGACTCTGCCAGTTCTACCTTTTCTGCATGGGTTATCTGGAAGAAATGTTGAGCTTGCCTTCTGACCTTTGAGTTGTTCTCTTAGATGCCTTCTGACCTTCATCTATCAATTGATAGCCAAGGGTATGTGTGCATTTGTGTTCATCGATGCATTTTATCCTTGTGGTCCGTCAAGCCATTCTATTCCGGAATGACTAGGAGAAACAAACTCCAGTACCTCATCCATTTCTAGGATTGGGTCAAAGTAGTTGTATCCCGCAAATCAAAATGCCAATTCAGCTTTTGATTCTGTTCTACCCTGAAGTATTGCCATCTTATGTCAAGAATGTCATGGGAATTGCACAACCTCTTAGGAATTCTGGACGCAGTGATACCTCTCGCCATCATTATTCATTCCTCGGTCCCGTGTTGATGTAACCGGAATGCCGACAAGTGAATTGTGATGTGTGAAATCAATACTCCTAGCAACCTCGTTGCTTGGTAGTGAATGAACAAAATCCTCATCCTTAGCGTGTTGGTCATTAAACCATCATCCTAAGATTGATCGTGCTACCTAGTCCTTACTTTCGGTGCACTCTTC
Source organism: Aegilops longissima (assembly GCA_021605205.1). Taxonomy (NCBI): domain Eukaryota; kingdom Viridiplantae; phylum Streptophyta; class Magnoliopsida; order Poales; family Poaceae; genus Aegilops; species Aegilops longissima. Next base: position 60,554,432 of record CM038678.1, on the reverse strand, counting down.
GATTGATGAGTTAGGATCTTGTCAAGTCCTCACTCATCTGATCATATCATCTTGCCCTGAAAAGCAAGATTGTTCTCGAGCTTAGTAACATATCGGTGGTTCGTGACTTTCCAATTATCTTCTTGGAAGTGTTATCAGGTTGTCACCTGGCTGTTATGTTGGGCTCGTGATCAAGTTGGTTTCTTGAGAACCACCCTTCTCCAAGAATCTGTGTTGGATACCCCTGAGCTAGTTGGTTAAGCTAGTCAACAACTTGGAGAGTTGGAAGATAAAAGCTTGCCTGACTTAGTTCGATCCAAAGGGATATTCTTGTGTAGCGTGTGTTGAAGAAAGATGATATCTTCATCGATTGGTCCTCGTGATCGGTTGTTGGATCTATTGTCCTACCAATTCTTTGACTTGAGTATGGGCCATTATCAAGTCAAATCAGAACCAACGATATTCGTAATGTTGTCCTACTCGTGGTTGATCCCTCGAGCATACACCATTATATCTTGTGGTCTGACCAATGCTATCACCGTGTTCACATGATGGTGGAAGTCCAGTAATATGGAAATTCCGATGAGTTGCTGTTGAGCCCATCAGTAGCATTTTGACTCCCCCATGAGTCATGTTGAGCATCAACCTAGTATTGGAAACTTGTGTAAGCATTTCTTCGTGTTCTGTTCATGAAGCATATGTTTGGATGAAAGTAGTGACTTCCTCTAGTTCATGTGCATCTGATGTAAGTTGCCGCCATGAACTTGAGAAAGGTTTGTTTTGCTTCCTCTGGAATCATTCCAAGTCAGTCATGCATGTGCGAAGTATTCTATGGTTTGATAGACTGATCATCTTCATTCCGTATGTATTCCTAGCACACCAAGCCACTAACTGATTTGTACAAGGAGAAGAAGTTTCATCATAAGAGCTAATCATATGACTTATGTTAAACTCCGATATCCTCGATGATGGTTCCCAACCTGAACTCGGTAGTGTTTTATTATAAGACTACCATGTGGTCATGCTTGTCTGGGACAATGTGTTCACAGGTTTGTAGCAGTACCAGCTCGTGTTTTGGAGCTTGCTATCGTAGTTCATATCCCGAGAATCTCGCAACGTCTTCTCATCGATTTGTGTTGCAACCTTTCCTGTTCAGACCTGCTGAGTCTGAAGTATCCTATTTCCAATCGGATCTGAATCTCAGGCAGATATGATGGTTGGAACAGTCCAACAGTCGCATTTCGTTCCCAGCTTGCACCGTCCTTACGCCATTTCACTATGGGCTGCTTTCTTAGTAAATTCTGTTCAAGATCATCCTCAAAAGTGGACTTACCATGGGTCCCCTCCACCTCCGACGATAAGCAAAAATCATCCGTTGCGTTGTCTTCAACAAGGTAGTCCACATCATCCATTCTAGTCCGGGTGTACCATTTCTTTGCAATCCATCAAATGATCGCTTGTGTTTGCCTTAGGCTGGTATAAAGAGTTTCAATGATCTCTGTATCAAAAGTAATTCTTTTTGCCACTTAAGGGAATAGTTCCTCGCGTCACCTTTCTCGAGGTGGCCCGTTATTGAATCATGGTAAATATTTTCTCACCACCTTGACACCATCCACCATCTCCCTAAGCGTGGAATTATTGCCACTAATCAAACCTCGTTGTTGTTCTTCCATCCCTCTCGATGCATTTTGTGCCTCAACTCGAGATGTGTCACCATCTCAGTCCGTGAGTTGATCATGTTTACTTGATCTTCGCGAAGGTCGAATCATGTAGGGTTTCCCCCTTCTTTCTGTTGTCGTGTCGGGTAAAGATCTCGAAGACGTCAAGACTAAGATGATGGAATGAATCAACATTTTCGAGGAAGGCAAATGGATCATGAAGATTGTGATAGTGGTGACTTCCCTTTTCCTCTTGCCTCCCGTCTTGAATCTCGGGGCGAGATTCTTGTTTAGTGGGGGTGAGTTGTCACAGCCCTAGAGCTTGCTTGTAACTAGTAGCATTGCATCCATGCATCATGTCTAAATTTCCTTTAAATTTGAATTGGGGAATTGGAGAGCCTCAGGAATCACTTAAAATAAATGATCAACATTTAAAAATTGCTTCAAATGTTCCAAGGAAATGTTCCTTTCCAGCTTTAAAAAAATATTGGCAAGAACAAAATTCAAACCAATATTTTTGGAGTGACTGAAACATTATATTTTGGGCCTTTGAATTAATTCAATAATTATTTGCATTGGATATATATTTGATATAGAAATAATATATGTCCAATAATTCTGGAACATTTTATGTGGTTTGGTATATTTTAGTTCTAGCCACATAACTATTTTCAGGATTTTATAAAATGGTTTAGTATTTTATTAAACTAAAACAAAACAGAACAAAATAGAAAAAAAAAACAAATAAAAAGAGAGAGAGAGGGACTACCTGGTGCTCACCTCTCAGCCCACCTGGCCCACTCCAGCGGCCCAGCCCACCACCGCCTCCTTCCTGTCGCCTTCCTCCTCTGCCAGGAGGACGGGCGCGTGCCCGACGCTGCACACCGCCAAGGCCACCACCTCCACCCTGCCTGCTTCACCCCGACGCCTGACGCCTCCCGAGCGCCACGCGACCCCTCGACCCCTCGCTCTCTTCCTCTCCTCGTTCCCTCCTCGGTCTCGCTCTCTCTCCCGAACCCGAACGAGCTCGCCGGCGCCGATCGCCGTACCCGCGGCCACAGCCACCCCCTTGCCACTCTGCCGTCCCCAGGAGCTCCGCCTCGACCCCCTCTTCCACCCCACCGATCCACGGCCCTCCGGAGGCCCTGCTTCATTGTCATCGCGGTCATCCCCAACCTCGGGCAACCGAGCCCCTCGCCGTCGATTCGCCGCACTCCGGCCGCCCCCGAGCCCACTGACCCTCCAAACGGACTCACGGTGAGCCCCGCATCGTCTTCCCCCTTCTCCCCTGGTCGCGCCCGCCCTCTAGGCCGTAGCCCTGCCGTGGCCGAGCTTCCCCTGCCGCCGGCCATGTCGCCGCCGTCCCTGCAGCCGCTTGAACTCGATTAGGAGCGTGTCATCGTGCTCACCGCGACTTCAGGAGTCCGGAGAGCCCCTCGATGAGTTTCCCCGCGCTCTGTAGGCCTGCGCCGCTCGAACCCGTAGCTCCGGCCACCGCCCCGGACTCGCTTCCGGCGAACTCCGCCACCCCGCACCTCCCGCTAGTCTCCTTAGATGCGCGAGCCCAAGGCCACGTAGGGCCCTCCGCCTCTTTTTGGTCACCGGAGGAGGAAACCCGCACCCTCCGTCTGCCTCTGGCTCCGCCGGCGACGAGCCGCTGGTCAACTCCGCGAGTTGACCCGGGTTTGGCCTAGTTTGACTTCCCCGGAGCCACTGACATGCGGGCCCCGCCCGGCTAACTAATCTAGTTTAGGTTTAAACTAATTTAACTTAACCTAGGTTAGTGCTAATTGACTAGGTTAGCTTAGTTAGTCACTGACGTGTGGCCCCACACGTCAGGTTTGACCCAGGTTGACTGCTGACGCGGTGCTGACGTCATGCTGACGCAATTATTTGATTTTCTAGATTTAATTTAATTCAGTAAATTTCGAAAATACTCTAGACTTCTAAAATCATATAAATTCAACCGTAACTCGGATTGAAATAATTTATATATGAAAAATGATCAGAAAAATATGAAGAATCTGTTCATGCCATGATCATGCATGTTTGAACAAGTTAACCTCACTGAATAGGATGAATCATGATTAGGGTAAATTATGAAATAGCATTTGGAGTTGGAGTTCAACCTTGTTTGAATTCCACTTCAACTAACTTGGATTATTATTGCACTAGGTAAATTCAGTTCCTTAACATGATCATGCATCATATATGTGCATTGCATTGATTGCGTTCTTTCTCAGTTGCCGGTGTTTGTCCCTCCGGTGAGATTTATGTATCGACGATGAAATCGATGACACCGATGAAGAACTATTATCTTCGTAGTGCCGCAAGCAAAACCCCTTGTTCATTCCGATATAATCCCACTCTCTCGCTCCTGCTCTATTTTACTGCATTAGGACAACAACGACTCATGTGTTACTTGCTGCGGTAGCTGAACCCTTGATCCTTTGCATGACCTGTCATTCCACAAGAATTAGATGAAACCCACTAGCATGAGTAGGAATTGTTTGAGCCATGTTGTGCCTACTCATTCATGCTTGTTTGTCATGCCTGCTATCGCTTAGAGTTGAGTCGGGTCTGATTCATCGGGAATGAATTGGAAAGTGGTGAACATGTCCTCACTGTGTGAGCTAAGTGTGTGAACACGATTTGGTAAAGGTAGCGGTGAGAGGCCATGTAGGAGTACATGGTGGGTTGTCTCATTGCAGCCGCCCTCAGAACTGAGTTCTGTGTTTGTGATCCATGAACAGTTACTACCACACATTGGGTTCCGTAACTCGACCCTCTCGACTTATTAATCAACTTGACCTCTGTCCGTGAGTTGCAATTAGTTTCGGTGTTTGTAGGTAATGTTAGTAGTCTACCAAGTGGCACCCGTGCAGGTGGGCTTGGGACAGACTAGGCACAAGTGGCACGGTGTACCAAGTGGCCCCGGTTGGTGGGCTTGGGAACCCTGCTCACATCGTTTGGGGCCGTGAGCGACACCCCGGCCGGATCTCCTTGCGGATGGAACCCGAATAGGCGATAAACCTGGACGAGAGACTTGTGTGGTTAGTCAGGTCGTGGCCGACTCCCTCGCCCGGCTTCCGCTTGAAGGTTGCCGAGGTACATGACGTGTATAGGGCGATAAGTGGCGAGAGCGTGTGTGAAGAAGTACACCCCTGCAGGGTTATCATTATCTATTCGAATAGCCGGATTCCTCGGATATGGAAACTTGGACCCCTTGCATAGTTCATAGACAAGTGAAAGTGAATACTCTAAAATACACAAGATAAGCGTGAGTGCTATGGATGGCGTTTCTCGTTGGTAGACGGGAGCGGATCCATAGTGGTGTATTTGATATGGTGAATATGTGGACTCGTGTGCGCCACCTCAAAAGAGTTACTTGCGATGTAGTTCAGATAGCCACCAAGTCAAAGCTGGCTTGCTGCAACAAACTCCACCACCCCTTTTGATAATGATGCATATGTAGTTAGTTCGATGTAAGTCTTGCTGAGTACAATTGTACTCACGCTTGCTTATTTATGTTTTGCGAGAGACGTCGGTCTCGCTAGTAGTTCCGCTTGGACTTCGACGTTTAGCTTGTTACCTCAGCTACGATCTTGTGCCTCGGCAGATCTGGTAGATAGTCGCTTCTCAGCCTTTTCCATTTGTAGTTGTCTGTACCTGCACATGTTTAGCTTCCGCTTGTGCTTTGATTTGTATGCTCTGAGTGTTGGGTCATGAGACCCATGTTTGAAATATCTCGCTCCTCGGAGCCTAATGAATAATATTGAGTCGTAGAGTTATGCTGTGATGCCATGTTGTATCTACGCATATTGAGCATAATGTGTGTATGTTTGAAATGCTTGGTATGTGTGGGATCCGACAAACTAGTTGTTTATCCTTGGCAGCCTCTCATATGGGGAAATGTAGTCTCGTGCCTCGAGCGATAGTAGTCCGCTACAGCCGGTTCACCGAGTCCTGCTAGCCCAAAGACTACCGCTTGGACACTTGACTGGCGGCATGTGTTTCACTTCGTTCCTATGTCTGTCCCTTCGGGGAAATGTCACGCGGTGGTATTCGGAGTCCTGCCTAGCCTGCTACAGCCCGGGATACCGGAGTCCTGTTAGCCCAGTGCTACAGCCCGAATATATACGTTGATGACCGACATGCTCGATGTGATTCATGTATGCCTGTCCCCATAGGTTAGCGCCGCTTTGGGTTCACGACTAGCCATGTCGGCCCGGGTTCTTTGTCATATGGATGCTAGCGACACTATCATATACGTGAGCCAAAAGACGCAAACGGTCCCGGCCATGGTAAGGCGACACCGTGGGAATACCGTGCGTGAGGCCGCAAAGTGATATGATGTGTTACATGCTAGATCGGTGTGACTTAGGATCGGGTCCCGACAACCCGTGGTGTGGAGGGCTGGATGAACAGTAGATGGTGGAGGGTGCCCGTGGAGGGTGGTTGAACAAGAGCTGTGGAGTAGCGCGTGGTGGAGGCTGGATGAACAGGAGCCCGTGGAGGCCGGAGGAGGTTGACAAAGGAGATGAACAGTATCCGTGGAGTCCTGCTTTTGCGTACGCCACACCCTCCCGGCGAATAGGACCCTGTTTAGACCGTAGGAGGTCCGTTTAAATGCTTTTGCGATACGCCACACCCTCCCGATCAATCTGGACCCCGTTTGACCGTAGGAGGTCCGTTTAAATCCGTTTTTGATGCGCCACACCCTCCCGATCAACAGGACCCCGCTTTCGATCAGGGAGGTCTGTTTCCTCTGTTTTGCGGTACGCCACACCCCTCCTAATCAACAGGACCCCTGTTTCGACCGTAGGAGGTCCGTTTCCTCCGTTTTGCGGTACGCCACACTCCTCCCGATCAACAGGACCCCCATTTCGACCGTAGGAGGTCCGTTTCCTCCGTTTTGCGGTACGCCACACCCCTCCCCATGAACACGAAGCATTCTGTTGCCTCCCCATGAACACGACGACAACGCTGTTTCTCCGTTCCGACCCAGCCACGTACACGAGCCCTCGCCGTACGTATGCACGAGTAGGCGTTCGAGACCCTGCCCATATGTACGTACGTGGCAGTATTTTCTTTCTTGCACCCTGGCCGCTGTACGTACATGTACATGCTACGTGCGCGCCTCTACTACGACACGTACGCGCCTCTACTACGACACGTGCGCGCCTCTACATCGACCAGTATATATATGTAATGCATACGTCACGACCATAATGACAACGCTACGTACGCTTCGACCAGGTGGGTCCCGACTGTCAGGCACTTCCTTGCCTGCGAAGATGTAGCTGGTGGGTCCCAGCAGTCAGGGGGTGAATCGTTTTGGTTTTGTTTTTGCCCGGACGCACTTCCTTGCGTGCGAAGATGTAGCTGGTGGGTCCCAGCAGTCAGGGGAGCAAATCGTTTTTTCCCGGACGCACTTCCTTTCGTGCGAAGGTGTAGCTGGTGGGTCCCAGCAGTTAGGGGGGAAACGTTTTTTTCGCGAAATACGGTGGCCCGTTCGGTGGGTCCCCGCTGTCAGGTGGAGGAATAATTATTTTCCGCGTAATAACGAGGCACTTCCTTGCTACCATCGTGGACCCAGCTGTCGGCCTCTCCACATACAGTCCACGTCCGATGGAAGTCGTTCCTTGACCACGTTGACCACGCCGCGCCGAGAGCACCAGGGCGGTGGACGACGACGAGGCCTAGGAAGGGGACGACGCGGAGCCGGTGAAGATGCAGTAGTGGATGCCCACGCGGAGAGGAGTATGAGGGTTCACTCGTTCGGCTGCGGTGTGAGGCTGTCGGCGCCAGCAGGCTGGCCAGCGTGGGAATAGTAGGGGCGGTGAGGCCTCAAGGCAAGCACAGCCGCCACGGAGGCGGGAGCAAAGCGGCACGACCGGCGCTGCTTTGGGCGGCCGGAGCAAAAGACCAGAGGTTGAAGAAGCACTACGGCCGTTGGATGGACATCGACGGTCACTAGAGCTAGAATCGTTCATATTGACGGTTGACAAAGCCCTCCGTCCCCGTCAACTTAGTAGGCCCACAAGTCAGCCTCCCACCAAGGTGGGTCCCAGCTAGCAGGGGGAGTATTCATTTTTTTGTGCGTAATAAGGAGGCACTTCCGGTCCGAGCTGACAGCGGGTGGAACATTTTTTCGTGAAATAAGGTGGCCCGTCCGGTGGGTCCCTGCTACCTCTTGAGCTTGCGTTGGATTTCCCCGAAGAGGAAAGGATGATGCAGCAGAGTAGCGTAAGTATTTCCCTCAGTTTTTGAGAACCAAGGTATCAATCCAGTAGGAGGCCACGCTCAAGTCCCTCGTACCTACACAACAACAATAGCTCCTCGCAACCAACGCGATCTGGGGTTGTCAATCCCTTCACGGTCACTTACGAGAGTGAGATCTGGTAGAGATGATAGATAATATTTTTGGTATTTTTGATATAGAGATGCAAAGTGAAAAGTAAAAGGCAAAGTAAAAAGCAAAGCAATAATAAAGTGATGGAGATTGATATGATGAGAATAGACCCGGGGCCATAGGTTTCACTAGTGGCTTCTCTCAAGAGCATAAGTATTCTACAACAAGGAACAAATTACTGTTGAGCAATTGATGAATTGAGCATAGTTATGAGAATATCTAGGTATGATCATGTATATAGGCATCACGTCCGAGACAAGTAGACCGACTCCTGCCTGCATCTACTACTATTACTCCACTCATCGACCGCTATCCAGCATGCATCTACTACTATTACTCCACTCATCGACTGCTATCCAGCATGCATCTAGAGTATTAAGTTAAAAACAGAGTAACGCCTTAAGCAAGATGACATGATGTAGAGAGATAAATTCATGCAATATGAAATAAACCCCATCTTGTTATCCTCGATGGCAACGATACAATACGTGCCTTGCTTCCCCTTCTGTCACTTGGAAAGGACACAACAAGATCGAACCCAAAGCTAAGCACTTCTCCCATGGCAAGAAAAACCAATCTAGTAGGCCAAACCAAACTGATAATTCGAAGAGACTTGCAAAGATAACCAATCATACATAAAAGAATTCAAAGAAGATTCAAATATTATTCATAGATAGACTTGCTCATAAACCCACAATTCATCGGTATCAACAAACACACTGCAAAAAGAAGATTACATCGAATAGATCTCCACGAGAGAGGGGGAGAACTTTGTATTGAGATCCAAAAAGAGAGAAGAAGCCATCTAGCTACTAACCATGGACCCGAAGGTCTGAGGTAAACTACTCACACTTCATCGGAGGGGCTATGATGATGATGTAGAAGCCCTCCATGGTGGATTCCCCTTCCGGCGGAGCTCCGGAACAGGCCCCAAGATGGGATCTCGTGGATACAGAAAGTTGCGGCGGTGGAATTAGGTTTTTGGCTCCGCATTTGATCGTTTGGGGGTACGTAGGTATATATAGGAGGAAGGAGTACGTAGATGGAGCTCCGAGGGGCCCACGAGGTAGGGGGACGCGCCCTAAGGGGGGGGCGCCCCCACCCTCGTGACCGCCTCTTGGCTCCCTTGGAGTAGGGTCCAAGTCTCCTGGATCACGTTCGGTGAGAAAATCACGTTCCCGAAGGTTTCATTCCATTTGGACTTCGTTTGATATTCCGTTTCTTCGAAACACTGAAATAGGCAAAAAACAGCAATTCTGGGTTGGGCCTCCAGTTAATAGGTTAGTCCCAAAAATAATATAAAAGTGGAAAATAAAGCCCAATATAGTCCAAAACATTAGATAATATATCATGGAGCAATCAAATTATAGATACGTTGGAGACGTATCAGGCATCCCCAAGCTTAATTCCTACTCGTCCTCGAGTAGGTAAATGATAAAAAAAAGAATTTTTGATGCGGAGTGCTACTTGGCATAATTTCAATGCAAATCTTCTTAATTGTGGTATGAATATTCAAATTCAAAAGATTCAAGACAAAAGTTTATATTGACATAAAAATAATAATACTTCAAGCATACTAACAAAGCAATTATGTCTTCTCAAAATAACATGGCCAAAGAAAGTTATCCCTACAAAATCATATAGTCTGGCTATGCTCTATCTTCACCACACAAAGTATTTAAATCATGGACAACCCCTATGACAAGCCAAGCAATTGTTTCATACTTTAACATTTTCAAAACTTTTTCGATCTTCACGCAATACATGAGCGTGAGCCATGGATATAGCACTATACGTGGAATAGAATGGTGGTTGTGGAGGAGACAAAAAGAGGGGAAGATAGTCTCACATCAATAGGTGTATCAACGGGCTATGGAGATGCCCATCAATAGATATCAATGTGAGTGAGTAGGGATTGCCATGCAACGGATGCACTAGAGCTATAAGTACATGAAAGCTCAACAAAAGAAACTAAGTGGGTGTGCATCCAACTCGCTTGCTCACGAAGACCTAGGGCAATTTGAGGAAGCCCATCATTGGAATATACAAGCCAAGTTCTATAATGTAAAATTCCCACTAGTATATGAAAGTGATAAAATGAGAGACTCTCTATCATGAAGATCATGGTGCTACTTTTAAGCACAAGTGTGGTAAAAGGATAGTAACATTGTCCCTTCTCTCTTTTTCTCTCATTTTTTTATTTGGGCCTTTTCTCTTTTTTTTATGGCCTTTTTTTCGTCCGGAGTCTCATCCCGACTTGTGGGGGAATCATAGTCTCCGTCATTCTTTCCTCACAAGGGACAATGCTCTAAAAATGATGATCATCACACTTTTATTTTTCTTACAACTCAACAATTACAAGTCGATACTTAGAACAAAATATGACTCTATATGAATGCCTCCGGCGGTGTACCGGGATATGCAATGAATCAAGAGTGACATGTATGAAAGAATTATGAACGGTGGCTTTGCCACAAATACGATGTCAACTACATAATCATGCTAGCAATATGACAATGATGGAGCGTGTCATAATAAACGGAACGGTGGAAAGTTGCATGGCAATATATCTCGGAATGGCTATGGAAATGCCATGATAGGTAGGTATGGTGGCTGTTTTGAGGAAGGTATATGGTGGGTGTATGATACCGGCGAAAAGTCCGCGGTATTAGAGAGGCTAGCAATGGTGGAAGGAAGGAAAAGTGCGTATAGTCCATGGACTCAACATTAGTCATAAAGAACTCATATACTTATTGCAAAAAATCTAGAAGTTATCAAAGCAAAGTATTACGCGCATGCTCCTAGGGGGATAGATTGGTAGGAAAAAACCATCGCTCGTCCCCGACCGCCACTCATAAGGAAGACAATCAATAAATAAATCATGCTCAGACTTCATCACATAACGGTTAACCATACGTGCATGCTACGGGAATCACAAACTTTAACACAAGTATTTCTCAAATTCACAACTACTCAACTAGCATGACTCTAATATCACCATCCTCATATCTCAAAACAATTATCAAGCATCAATCTTTTCTTAGTATTCAACACACTCAAAAGAAAGTTTCACAATCTTGAATACCAAGCATATTATTATTAAGCAAATTACCATGCTATTAAGACTCTCAAAATAATCTAAGTGAAGCATGAGAGATCAATAGTTTATTTAAAACAAATCCACCACCGTGCTCTAAAAGATCTAAGTGAAGCACATAGAGCAAAATTATAACGCTCAAAAGATATAAGTGAAGCACATAGAGCAAAACTACATAGCTCAAAAGATATAAGTGAAGCACATAGAGCAAAACTACATAGCTCAAAAGATATAAGTGAAGCACATAGAGTATTCTATCAAATTCCAATTCATGTATGGCTCTCTCAAAAGGTGTGTAAAGAAAGGATGATTGTGGCACACTACCAAACAAAGACACAAATAATACAAGATGCTCCAAGCAAAAGACATATCATGTGGTGAATAAAATTATAGCTCCAAGTAAAATTACCGATGGAAGTAGACGAAAGAGGGGATGCCTTCCGGGGCATCCCCAAGCTTTGACCTTTTGGTGTCCTTGAATTATCTTGGGGGTGCCATGGGCATCCCCAAGCTTAGGCTCTTGCCACTCCTTGTTCCATAATCCATCAAAAGATTTCACCCAAAACTTGAAAACTTCACAACACAAAACTCAATAGGAATCTCGTGAGCTCCGTTAGAGAAAGAAAACAAAAGACCACTTCAAGGTACCGTAATGAACTCATTCTTTATTTATATTGGTGTTAAACCTACTATATTACTAGCCATAGATTCATCAAAATAAGCAAACAACACACGAAAAACAGAATCTGTCAAAAACAGAACAGTCTATAGTAATCTGGAACTAACGCAAACTTCTGGAACTCCAAAAAATCTAAAAAATAGGACGACCTAGACAATTTGTTTATTGATAAGCAGAAATTGGAATCAGTATTTTATCACATTCTGGTGATTTTTAACAATTGTTTTCGTGAACAGAAAGTTTCTGGAAATTACAGCAAGATCAAATAACTATCATCCAAGAAGATCCTATAGGTCTAACTAGGCACAAACACTAATTAAAACACAAAACCACATCCAAACATAAGGTAGATGGGTTATTTATTCCTAAAAAGAAGAAAAACACACAAAAAACTAAAAATAAAATTGGGCTGCCTCCCAACAAGCGCTATCGTTTAACGCCCCTAGCTAGGCATAAAAGCGAGGATAGATCTAGGTATTGCCATCTTTGGTAGGCAATCCGTAAGTGGCTCTCATGATAGTTTCATATGGCAATTTTATTTTCTTTCTAGGAAAGTGTTCCATGCCCTTTTTTAATGGAAATTGGAATCTAATATTCCCTTCCTTCATATCAATAATCGCACCAACCATTCTGAGGAAAGGTCTACCAAGAATAATAGGGCAAGAAGGATTGCAATCTATATCAAGAACTATAAAATCTACGGGCACATAATTCCTATTTGCAACAATAAGAACATCATTAATCCTTCCCATAGGTTTCTTAATAGTGGAATCTGCAAGATGCAAGTTTAGAGAGCAATCATCGAAGTCACGGAAATCTAGCTAATCACACAAAGTTTTGGGATAGTGGAAACAGTAGCACCCAAATCACACAAAGCATAAAACTCATGATCTTTAATTTTAATTTTAATGGTTGGTTCCCATTCATCATAGAGTTTTCTAGGGATAGAAACTTTCAACTCAAGTTTTTCTTCATAAGATTGCATCAAGGCATCAACAATATGTTCGGTAAAGGCTTTCTTTTGACTATAAGCATGAGGAGAATTTAGCACAGATTGCAACAAGGAAATACAATCAATTAAGGAGAAACTTTCATAATTAAATTCCTTGAAATTCAATATAGTGGGTTTAGCAACATCTAGGGTTTTATTTCTTTCAATCCCACTTTCATCATAGAGATCTAAATACTCCGAATTTTTGGAACGCCTTCTAGGTAAAGGAAGATCATATTCAGCTTCATCAAGATTCATATTGCAAAACAAAGATTTGATAGGGGACACGTCAATAACTTTTAGATCTTCATCTTGATTTTCATAAGAATTGGAAGAACACGCTTTAATAAAGGCATCTTTGGAAGCACGCATCCTAGAGGTTCTTTACTTCCACTCATCAATGGAAATTCGCATGGCTTTGAGAGACTCATTGATATCATGCTTAGGAGGAATAGATCTAAGCTTTAAAGAGTCAACCTCAAGAGAAATTCTATCAACGTTCCTAGCCAAATCATCAACTTTAAGCAGTTTCTCTTCAAGCAAGGCATTAAAATTCTTTTGTGAATTCATAAACTCTTTAACACTAGTCCCAAATTCAGAGGGCATCTTATTAAAATTTCCATAAGAGTTGTTGTAGTAATTTCCATAATTATTAGAAGGATTACTAGGATAAGGCCTAGGATTAAAATTCCCTCTATACGCGTTGTCACCAAAATTATCCTACCAACAAAATTCACATCCATAGATTCATTATTATTCTCAATCAAAGTAGACAAAGGCATATCATTAGATCAGAAGAAACACTCTTAGTAGCAAATAATTTCATAAGTTCATCCATCTTTCCACTCAAAACATTAATTTCTTCTATCGCATGCACTTTTTTATTAGAAGATCTTTCAGTATGCCATTGAGAATAATTAACCATAATATTATCTAGGAGTTTAGTAGCATCTCCTGAAGTGATTTCCATAAAAGTGCCTCCCGCGGCCGAATCTAAAAGATTTCTAGAAGCAAAATTCAATCCGGCATAAATTTTTTGTATAATCATCCACAAATTCAAACCATGAGTAGGGCAATTACGTATCATTAATTTCATTCTCTCCCAAGCTTGTGCAACATGTTCCTGATCAAGTTGCTTAAAATTCATAATATCGTTTCTAAGAGAGATGATCTTAGCGGGAGGAATATACTTAGAGATAAACGCATCTTTGCGCTTGTTCCAAGAATCAATACCATTTTTAGGCAAAGACGAAAACTAAGCTTTAGCACGATCTCTAAGCGAAAAAGGAAATATCTTCAATTTAACGACATCATTATCGACATCTTTTTTCTTTTGCATATCACATAAATCAATGAAGCTATTCAGATGAGTAGCAACATCTTCACTAGGAAGGCCAGCGAATTGATCTTTCATAACAAGATTCAACAAAGCAGTATTGATTTCACAAGATTCATTATTGGCAAGAGGAGCAATCGGAGTGCTAAGGAAATCATTATTATTGGTATTGGTGAATTACACAATTTGGTAGTATCTTGAGCCATTGCGACAAACAAGCAATCCAACACACGAGCAAACAAAAGGCAAGCGAGGAAAAGGCAAACGGAAAAGGAGGAGGAGAAGGAGAAGAAGAGGGCAAATAAAACGGCAAGGGTGAAGTGGGGGAGAGGAAAACGGAGGCAAATGGCAACTAAAGTAATGCGGGAGATAGGGATTGTGATCAGTACTTGGTATGTTGACTTTTTGCGTAGACTCCCCGGCAACGGCGCCAGAAATTCTTCTTGCTACCTCTTGAGCTTGCGTTGGATTTCCCCGAAGAGGAAAGGATGATGCAGCAGAGTAGCGTAAGTATTTCCCTCAGTTTTTGAGAACCAAGGTATCAATCCAGTAGGAGGCCACACTCAACTCCCTCGTACCTACACAAAAACAATAGCTCCTCGCAACCAACGCGATTAGGGGTTGTTGTGACGCCCTCGATTCAATCGTACACTAATCATGCACGCAAATGTGTACGATCAAGATCAAGGACTCACGGGAAGATATCACAACACAACTCTAGACACAAAATAAAATAATACAAGCTTTATGTTACAAGCCAGGGGCCTCGAGGGCTCGAATACATAAGCTCGAATACACAAGAGTCAGCGGAAGCAACAATATCTGAGTACAGACATGAGTTAGACAAGTTTGCCTTAAGAAGGCTAGCACAAAAGCAACATCGATCGAAAAGGCAAGGCCTCCTGCCTGGAGCCTCCTAACTACTCCCCGATCATCGCGGTCTCCACGTAGTAGTAAGCATCGGCGGTGGCATCCGCCCTGGCTCCGCCATCTGGTTGCATCAACCGGAAAGAAGAAGAAAGGGGGAAAAGGGGAGCAAAGCAACCGTGAGTACTCATCCAAAGTACTCGCAAGCAAGGATCTACACTACATATGCATCATTATCAAAGGAAGGCTGATATGTGGACCGGCTGCGTAAATGCCGAATAGAGAGAAGGCCTAGTCCTATCGAAGACTAGCATCTTCGAAACCACCATCTTGCAGCAAACAAGAGGGAGTAGAGTAGCATAACTTAAAGTAGCGGTAGTGTTATCAACCTCGCCGAGATCCTTTCTCGACTCCCTGCGAGAAAGAAATCCCGAGCCATACTATCCAGCTTATCATCACAATACATTTCATCGCCATCCAGCCTCATCACAAGTATCCAGTTCTAGTTGTATCGATCGATACAACTCCAAGTGTCCGCTATCGTAGGACAGGCTATCGATAGATGTTTTCTTCCCTGCAGGGTGCACCAACTTACCCACCACGCCGCTTAACTCCGGCCGACACACTTTCCAGGGTCATGCCCGCCTCGCCAAACAATACGCCGCAACCCGACCTAGGCTTAATAAAGAGGCCAGCACGCCGGACTAAACCTATGCCCCGGGGGTCATGGGCCATCTCCCGAACTCCTGACGCTATGCGACGCGGCGGTGAGCAGACCTAGCTACCTTCCTAAAAGGCAGGAGCTACCAGTCCAACCCGCGTGCCGCTCGATCGACGCCTATTAAGCTTCGCTGATGTATACGACGCAGAACGCCCATACTATGCCCACGTGATGGTTAGTGCTATCGGGCCGAGGCCTCTCGGATCAAATATCCAAATCGTAGTGGATTAGGAACGCGTAACAAGCGAGACTCACGAAAGATGTGACCCGTTGCCCGCCTCGAGGACTTGCGGCAAGGGCTAGGAATGCCGGCCACGCCGTAATTATCTCGCGGGCACCTTCCAGTCAACCCGCCTCCACATCACTGCAATTACATGCTGGGTACCCCTCGTGGTCGACCCGCCTTCCAAGTAACATGGGTAAAGTCCAAGTAACCGTGTGTCCAAACATCAAGGGAAAACCCGAGGAATCACCCCGATGAATTCCACTAGATGTAATCATCAAGGTGAACGTAAGAGGTATCACCCCGAGGTTCACACTTGAGGGGTTGCGTGACGTAGTCGATCGAAGTGGTTAAGGAGGAAATCACCCTCGATGACCACGACCGGATAGATATACTACAGGTTAATATCGGTCGTTGTAGAGGTTTCACCCTCGGTACTCGATAGTAAACCAAGAGTGTCGAGCAACTAAGGGAAGTGATGTGCGGTGTCGGGGCCTGGTCTTCGATCCCGTTGATCGGGTCTTCAATGATGAAGCAGGGGCAACAAGGACAAGGTGGGGGGTCACTGATGGGTCTCTAACCAACCTATACTAAGCAGTTTAGGATAAGCAGGTAAGGTACAACAGCAGATACAAAAGCAGGCTATGCATCAGAATAGGTGCAAACAATAACAGTAGCAAAATCTAATGCAAGCATGAGAGAATGGAATGGGCGATATCGGGATGCTCAAAGGGGGGGGGGGGCTTGCCTGGTTGCTCTGGCAAAGAGGGGTCATCGTCGACGTAGTCGATCACAGGGGCGGCACCGGTCTCGGGGTCTACCGAAGAGAAGAGGGGGAAGAAACAGTAAATATAAAGCAGGCAAAGCATCACAAAGCATAACATGGCAAATAGCTGTGCCGGGTGTGACGGCTACACGATATAGGTGAAGGGGGAATTCAACCGGGAATGTATTCCCGGTTCCGGACCTGTGTCAAACAGATGACCGGAGGGGGAAAGTCCCATGTCCAGCATGCTAGAAGCATGTGACAGATGAATGGATCGTGTATTCGGATTCGTTGGATTTTTCTGAGCAACTTTCATATAGAAAACATTTTCATCGGAGTTACGGTTTATTTTCTATGAATTTTTAAAGTTTAAACAATATTCTGGAATTATTTATATTAACAGAAAAGGAATATGATGTCAGCATGACGTGGGAATGACGTCAGCAGTCAACAGTCA
This sequence comes from Aegilops longissima, assembly GCA_021605205.1. Taxonomy (NCBI): domain Eukaryota; kingdom Viridiplantae; phylum Streptophyta; class Magnoliopsida; order Poales; family Poaceae; genus Aegilops; species Aegilops longissima. The sequence continues at coordinate 60,537,243 of CM038678.1, read as the reverse complement.
AGTTGACTGGTCAAAACTGACATGGGGGACCCACCTGTCATAGACAGCGGGTTTAAACAGAGTTAAAACTAATCTAAATTTAGTTAGTAAAACTACTGGGCCCACCTGTCAGTGTCTAGTTAAGCTAACTAAATAACTTTAATTATAAAACCGTTTTAGTTAACCTAATTACGTGGTGGGGCCCGCACGTTAGTGGCTGGGGCTGCCCAGTCAGCAGTTGACTGGGTCAACCCGGTCAACTGGGGCCCGTGGGGCCCGCTGGCAGCGACCCTAGGGGTGGCCCCAGGTCGGCCACGTCGGCGGCGGCCAGCGGCTCGACACCGGCGACACCAAAATGCGGCGGAGGGCCTCGGGCCTCGTCGGAATTCGGCTCCAGGCAGCCGTTCGGGGCGCCGGACCCCGCGTTCGAGGGCTACAACGGTGGCGCATCGGGCGGTAGTGGCGGCAGGGGCTGGGTTGGCCGGAGCGGCACTGGCGGTGAGCGTGGGCGGCGGTTGGCTTCGGGCACCATCGGGGACGGGGCTACGGGCGCTCGAAAGCAGCGTGGGGCAGCGCGTTCAAAAGCAAGGGGTCGGGCGCACCCATTCGAGGTCTCAGCCGAGGCTGGGATGGACGGTGTCGACGGTGGCGTCGACCGCGGCGGACGCTGGAGCTCGGGCGAGCTTGAGCTAGGGAGGGCGAAGCGGTGCGAGGAGAAGAAAGGAGGGAGGGAGGAGCTCACCGTGCGGGCGCAAGGAGGCCCCGTGAGTGAGCGAGAGCGCAGAGGGAGGCCGTGGTCGACGGGAACCACCGGCAGCCGAGGCGGAAGGGGACGAGGTGGATCCGACGCTATGGTGCCCTCCGGCTCCAACGGCGGGCACCGGTCAACGGGGAGGAGGACGACGGACGCCTACGGCATGTTGGAAGGGCGTGTGGAGGACGGTGGCCGCGAGGACGAGGACGACGGAGAACGGCGGCGATGGCGTTCGGTGAGGGGGGGGGAGAAGGGGATCTGGGGAGAGGGAAAGGCAGGGGGAGTGGGCGGCCTAGCCTCGGGCGCAGTTAGCTCAGGTGGGCCAAGACCACTGGGAGGCCAGGGGCTCTCCCCTTCCCCCTTTTTTTTTTTGCTTTTCCTTTTTCTTTTTCCAGCAGCTTTTGCATTTTCTTTTAGCCACCATTGACTTTGCAAAATTATGCCACCGCCAAAACAAACTCAAAGAATTAAAGTGCACCGCCTCAAAAAGGTTGGGAGGCTTTTGAATAGTTGCCAATTTTATAAATTAAAAGGGCATTTAATTTATTGTTTAGGTCACTGCTTAAGTAGCTTAGGCCACTTAAACCTTTTGCAAAAATGTTGGTTCACCACCAATATAACATGTGGATTATTTGGCACCGATGAACATTTTTGTATTCATGTCTCGAGCATTTTGAATCTCACACAGAATTTGAATTTGAATTCAACCGAATGTGAAAGAGCATGAGACAATAATGATCGTGCACATGTTTAGCAAAACAATTAACTTAACCCTGGGGTTATCAGTAGCATCATTACACCGGGTGTTACAACTCTCCTCCTCTAAAAGAAATTCTCGTCCCGAGAATTAAGAGGTAGAAGGAACAGGTCGGGAATTCAGCACGGAGGTTATCCTCGCGTTCCCAAGTGGCTTCATCCTTAGAATGATTTGACCATTGCACCTTGAGGAACTTGGTAACCTTCTGGCGTGTTCGACGTTCAGCTTCTTCAAGAATGTAGATCGGATGCTCCTTGTATGTGAGATCATCTTGAATTTCAATCAATTCCGGATCCGCTTCACGTTCCGGATCCTTGAAGCATCGACGAAGTTGCGACACGTGGAAGACGTCATGAACATGAGAGAACTGAGGTGGCAATTCAAGTTGATAAGCCACCAGCCCACGACGGGCCAGAATGCGGAAAGGACCAATGTAGCGCGGAGCTAACTTGCCCTTGACTCCGAACCGATGAGTGCCTCTCAAAGGAGTGACACGCAGATAAGCTTGTTCACCAGGTTGATAAGTTGAACCCCAGTGTTTCCGGTCATAGTTGCTCTTCTGGCGGGACTGGGCCGCCTTGAGATTATCCCGGACAATGCGAACCTACTCTTCAGCTTGTTGAATAATGGCTGGACCATTGAGTGCCCGTTCCCCAGTTTCTGACCAATTCAGAGGGGTTCGGCACTTACGTCCATAAAGCACTTCAAAGGGTGCCATCTTGAAGCTGGCTTGATAGTTGTTGTTATAAGAGAACTCCGCATAAGGGAGAGATTCTTCCCACTTCTTGCCAAAAGAAATAACACAAGCTCGAAGCATGTCTTCAAGAATTTGATTGACTCGCTCGACTTGGCCTTGGGATTGGGGATGATAAGCAGTGCTCCAGGTAATATGAGTTCCCATTGCCTCTTGGAAACTATCCCAGAACTTTGAAGTGAATAAACTGCCACGGTCTGAACTGATCTCCTTCGGAATGCCATGGAGTGACACAATTCCGGAGATATACAAATTTGCTAATTGACTAGCAGTGATTGTCTCCTTGACTGGCAGAAAGTGAGCAACTTTCGAGAATTGGTCGATGACAACAAAGATAGCATCGTTACCTTTCTGAGACTTGGGAAGGCCTGTGACGAAATCCATTTGGATCTTATCCCACTTCCATTCAGGAATCGGAAGCGGTTGTAGAAGTCCAGCCGGTTTCTGATGTTCTGCTTTGACGCGACGGCAAACGTCACATTCTTCGATATATCGAGCAATGTCTTGCTTCATTTTAGACCACCAGTACTTCTGACGGATGTCTAGATACATCTTGGTACTTCCCGGATGAATAGAGAGAGGGGTGTCATGCGCTTCTTTCATCACCTTCTCTGTCATAAGCTCGAACAGGGGTACTACAACTCGATCTCTGAAGTATAAGGTTCCATCTTCACCAAGTGAGAAATCTCTGGATTTATCTAAGGCAAGATCCTTTTTCATCAAATCAATGTGAGCATCTTTGGCTTGAGCAGACTTAATTGCTTTTAGAAGAGTTGGTTCCAGTACAAGGTTATTCAGAGAACCCTGTGGAACTAGTTGAAGGTTTAGCTTGCATAGCTCTTCATAAAGGCGGGGTTGAGCTTTGTAGACCATGTGATTATTGCGATAAGACTTGCGGCTCAGGGCATCAGCCATTACATTAGCCTTACCAGGGGTATAAGATATACCGCAGTTGTAGTCCGCAATAGCTTCCATCCATCGCTGCTGACGGAGGTTCAGATCTGGTTGGGTAAACAGGTACTTCAGACTCTGATGATCAGTGAAGATCTCGCAACGATTACCGAGAAGGCACTGTCGCCATAGCTTCAGTGCAAAGATAACCGCTGCAAGCTCAAGGTCATGAACCGGGTAGTTTTCCTCGTGAGGACGCACTTGACGGGAAGCATAAGCAATCACCCTGTGCTCTTGCATTAGAACACAGCCTAATCCTTGACGTGAAGCATCACAATAGATGACGAAGTCTGTGCGAGAATCAGGAGGAGCAAGCACTGGGGCAGAAGTCAGCTTGCCCTTGAGTGCCTGGAAACTTTCCTGACATTTGTCTGCCCAGTCGAACTTAACGCCTTTGTGAAGCAGGTTAGTCAGTGTCTTGGCGAACTTGGAGAAATTCTCGACAAAGCGGCGACAGTAGCTGGCTAGGCCGACAAAGCTTCGACTTGCTTGACAGTCTTAGGAGGGTCGATCAAGAATAGCCTGAACGCGCTCGGGTTGACGGCAATACCATCCTTGGAGATAACATGACCAAGGTAGGTGACTTCGCAACCAAAATTCACACTTGGAATACTTGGCATAAAGTTGATGCTCTCAAGCTTTTCCGAACAAGACGAAGATGTTCAGATGTTCTTCTTTATTCTTCAATATACCAGATATCATCCAGATAGACTACGATTTAACTTGTCGAGGTAATCCATGAATATGTAGTTCATCGACGAGAGAAAGTAGCTGGAGCATTGGTTAAACCGAATGACATGATGGTGTACTCGTAAGAACCATAACGAGTGACGAATGCGGTCTTTGGAATATCCTCTTCACGGACACGGATCTGGTGGTAGCCCAACCTCAAGTCGAGTTTAGAGAATATCCATGATCCAGCCAGTTGATCATACAGATCATTGATCCGAGGAAGGGGATATTTCTTCCGAATTGTAGCTTGGTTGATAGGACGATAGTCTTGGACCAAACGGTTCGTACCGTCCTTCTTCTTGACGAAGAGAGAAGGTGCTCCCCAAGCAGAGGAACTTGGACGAATGAAACCCTTCTGAAGAGATTTGTCGATTTCCTCCTTAAGTTCTAGGAGTTCATGAGGTGGCATCTTGTAGGGTCGTTTTGCAATAGGAACGGTGCCTGGCTTCAAGTCGATGACGAACTCAACAGCCCGGGCAGGGGGTATTCCTGGAAGTTCTTCTGGAAATATATCTTGGAAGTCGCGAACAACTGGAATCTTTTCAATTCCCTCAAGAGGTGCTGCGTTCAACGCATTCAAAGCATAAAGTCTTGCTTCAGTGTTTTGAACAAGCTGAGCATGGTAGGTTACTATCTCATCGGAAGGATGTAGGAGATGAACAACCTTGGTGGCGCAAACGATAGAGGCAGTATGCGGTTTCAACCATTCCATTCCTGCATGAGGTCAATATTGAAGACTCTGAATAATGGGAGAAACAAGGAACTCCAGCCCTTCAATCTCAACGGAACGTCGCGACCAATCATGGTAGTTTGACATCGGCCCGCAGGGGTGCGTACTACTATCGGGGTGTTCATGGCCTCGCATCGAATGTCGTGTGTGTATGCAAACCTTTCTGACATACATGAATGTGATGCTCCTGAATCAAACAAAACAAGCTGGTATCAATTAACAAGGAGTACCCATCACAAAGAGCAGTGCTGGTCTTGAGCTTCATTCAGATCAACATGATTAGCCTGACCACGACCATAAGGTCTGGCATTGTTGTTATGGGGCTGGTTGTTACGGTCAGTTGAAGGCAGGGCCAGCTGGTTCTTTTTCTGATTGCATCCTTTGGCAAGGTGACCTGGACGGCCACATCTGAAGCACAGACCATCATTGGGATTGGGAGCAGAAGCTTGGGGTGGTACAGCCCGTAGGGGCTGCCTCTGCGGTGGAGGAGGCAGACGAGGTGCAACATAGGACTGTCTTGGTGCAGGTGCAGTTGGATGATACATGTTGTGGGGAATCCATATCCGACGCTTCTGCGCTGACGGGCCCGAAGATGAGCCAACGTCGCGACTACGCCTAAGGGATCCCTGGTGTTCCTGAAGACCAGTCTCAACCTGAATAGCCTTGTTCACCAAGGTGGCAAAGTCAGCAAAGTCATGAACGAGCAATGCTAGCTTGATATCAGGGTGAAGTCCATCACGAAACTTCTCTTGCTTACGAGCATCAGTTGCAATGTCTTCTTCAGCATAACGTGACAAGTCCAGAAATTCCCGTTGATAATCATCTACAGACTTGTTGACTTGGGTGAGGTTGCGGAACTCTCGCTTCTTCCTGTCCATGGTTCCCTGAGGAATGAAACGGGCACGGAAGGCAGCTTGGAAATTCGGCCAAGTAATGACCGTTCCAGCAGGTAGGGTACGCCTGTGGCTGTCCCACCATTGAGCAGCAGGACCCTTGAGGAAGAAGGATGCGAAGGTGACATAGCTGGCAGGGGCAACACTAGCAGACTCCATTTCATATGTGATGTCGCGGAGCCAGTCATCAGCATCAAGGGGTTGAGTTGAGCTGCGGTAAATAGTTGGGTTGAGGCGCAAGAAGTCCTGCAGAGTTACTGGGGTTGGCTGTTGATTCACGTTCGGACGAGGAAACTGAGCCATCATTCCTTCCATGAACTGGCGGTTCAGCTCAAATTGTTGCATCATTCCAAAGAAAGAATTCAAGCGGTGGTGGATCATTGGCACCACGGCCACGACCAGCGGGTCTAACCATCCTGCTGACATGTAACAGGGGGGTAGTTCAGCATTGAGCATTTGCAAAGACAAGGATCATTCATGATGAAACATGCATAAGGAATGATGTACGATGGATTCCACTTCGTAGTCAACACGACAGGTGTGTGTACTATTCAAGAGGCTATTCTAAGGAATAACTATGGCTTTATCCAACTTCGGGGTGAATGTGGTCACGAGATCCTAATGTTAGTAAATTCGTTTAACCCGAGTAGAAGAGAGTTCAGAGTCCCAGAGTATAGACGAGGAGTAAAAGATGCTAATACCACCCAATGGCGACGTGGGACCGTAAGCCACACAGCCAATGCTAGTAAAAGTTTTTCGGTGACTAGACTCAACTTCGGCCACGGAGTTGGAAAGGGGGCTACCTACAGGCAGTCGGCTCTGATACCAACTTGTGACGCCCTCGATTCAATCGTACACTAATCATGCACGCAAATGTGTACGATCAAGATCAAGGACTCACGGGAAGATATCACAACACAACTCTAGACACAAAATAAAATAATACAAGCTTTATGTTACAAGCCGGGGCCTCGAGGGCTCGAATACATAAGCTCGAATACACAAGAGTCAGCGAAGCAACAATATCTGAGTACGACATGAGTTAGACAAGTTTGCCTTAAGAAGGCTAGCACAAAAGCAACATCGATCGAAAAGGCAAGGCCTCCTGCTGGAGCCTCCTAACTACTCCTGATCATCGCGGTCTCCACGTAGTAGTAAGCATTGGTGGTGGCATCTGGCTCCTGGGCTCCGTCATCTGGTTGCATCAACCAGAGAGAAGAAGAAAGGGGGAAAAGGGGGAGCAAAGCAACCGTGAGTACTCATCCAAAGTACTCGCAAGCAAGGATCTACACTACATATGCATCATTATCAAAGGAAGGTTGTATATGTGGACTGGGCTGCAGAAATGCCAGAATAGAGAGAAGGCCTAGTCCTATCGAAGACTAGCATCTTCTGGAAACCACCATCTTGCAGCAAACAAGAGGGAGTAGAGTAGCATAACTTAAAGTAGCAGTAGTGTTATCAACCTCGGCCAGAGATCCTTTCTTGACTCCCTGCGAGAAAGAAATCCCGAGCCATACTATCCAGCTTATCATCACAATACATTTCTCATCGCCATCCAGCCTCATCACAAGTATCTAGTTCTAGTTGTATCGATCGATACAACTCCAAGTGTCCGCTATCAGAGGACAGGCTATCGATAGACGTTTTCTTCCGCAGGGTGCACCAACTTACCCACCACGCCGCTTAACTCCGCCGGACACACTTTCCGTGGTCATGCCCGCCTCGCCAAACAATACGCCGCAACCCGACCTAGGCTTAATAGAGAGGCCAGCACGCCGGACTAAACCTATGCCCCTAGGGGTCATGGGCCATCTCCCCGAACTCCTGCACGCTATGCGACGCTGCCGGTGAGCAGACCTAGCTACCTTCCTAAAAAGGCAGGAGCTACCAGTCCAACCCGCGTCGCCGCCGATCGCCGACGCCTATTAAGCTTCGGCTGATGTATACGACGCAGAACGCCCATACTATGCCCACGTGATGGTTAGTGCTATCGGGCCGAGGCCTCTCGGATCAAATATCCAAATCGTAGTGGATTAGGAACGCGGTAACAAGCGAGACTCACGAAAGATGTGATCCCGCTGCCCGCCTCGAGGACTTGCGGCAAGGGCTAGGAATGCCGGCCACGCCAGTAATTATCTCGCGGCACCTTCCGTGTCAACCCGCTCCACATCACTCGCAATTACATGCGCTGGTACCCCTCGTGGTCAATTCGCCTTTCCAAGTAACAAGGTAAAGTCCAAGTAACCGTGTGCAAACATCAAGGGAAAACCCGAGGAATCACATGAATTCCACTAGATGTAATCATCAAGGTGAACGAAGAGGAATCACCCCGAGGTTCACACTTGAGGGGTTGCGCGATAGAGTCGTATCGGAAGTGGTTAAGGAGGAAATCACCCTCGATGACCACGACCGGATAGATATACTACAGGGTTAATATCGGAAGTGCTGTAGAGGTTTCACCCTCGGTACTCGATAGTAACCCAAAGAGTGTCGAGCAACTAAGGGAAGTGATGTGCGTGTCGGGCCTGGTCTTCGATCCCGCTGATCGGGTCTTCAATGATGAAGCAGGGCAACAAGGACAAGGTGGGGGGTCACCGATGGGTCTCTAACCAACCTATACTAAGCAGTTTAGGATAAGGTGTAAGGTACAACAACAGATACAAAAGCAGGCTATGCATCAGAATAGGTGCAAACAATAACAGTAGCAGAATCTAATGCAAGCATGAGAGAATGGAATAGGCGATACCGGGATGCTCAAAGGGGGGGGGGGGGGCTTGCCTGGTTGCTCTGGCAAGGAGGGGTCGTCGTCGAAGTAGTCGATCACAAGGGCGGCACCGGTCTCGGGGTCTACCGAAGAGAAGAGGGGGAAGAAACAGTAAATATAAAGCAGGCAAAGCATCACAAAGCATGACATGGCAAATAGTTGTGCCGGGTGTGACCTAACGCATGGCTACACGATATAGGTGAAGGGGGAATTCAACCGGGAATGTATTCCCGGTTCCGGACCTGTGTCAAACAGATGACCGGAGGGGGAAAGTCCCATTTCCAGCATGCTAGGAGCTTGTGACAGATGAACGGATCGTGTATTCGGATTCGTTGGATTTTTCTGAGCAACTTTCATATAGAAAACATTTTCATCGGAGTTACGGTTTATTTTCTATGAATTTTTAAAGTTTAAACAATATTCTGGAATTATTTATATTAACAGAAAAGGAATATGATGTCAGCATGACGTGGGAATGACGTCAGCAGTCAACAGTCAAGTTGACTGGTCAAAACTGACATGGGGGACCCACCTGTCATAGAAAGCGGGTTTAAACAGAGTTAAAACTAATCTAAATTTAGTTAGTAAAACTATGGGCCCACTGCCGCTGTCTAGTTAAGCTAACTAAATAACTTTAATTATAAAACCGCTTTAGTTAACCTAATTACATGGTGGGGCCCGTGACGTTAGTGGTGGGGCTGCCTAGTCAGCAGTTGACTGGTCAACCCGGTCAACTTGGGCCGTGGGGCTCACCGGCAATGACTCTGGGGTGGCCCTGTGTCGGCCACGCCGGCGGTGGTCGGCTGCTCGACGCCGGCGACACCAAATGCGGCGAGGGCCTCGGCCCTCGCGGAATTGCCCGGGCAGCCGTTCGGGCGCCGGACCCCGCGTTCGAGAGCTACAACGGTGGCGCATCGGGCGGTAGTGGCGGCAGGGGCTGGGTTGGCCGGAGCGGCGCCGGCGGTGAGCGTGGGCGGCGGTTGGCTTCGGGCACCATCGGGGACGGGGCTACGGGCGCTCGAAAGCAGCGTGGGGCAGCGCGTTCAAAAGCAGGGGGTCGGGCGCACCCATTCGAGGTCTCAGCCGTGGCTGGGATGGACGGTGTCGACGGTGGCGTCGACCGCGGCGGACGCCGGAGCTCGGACGAGCTCGAGCTAGGGAGGGCGAAGCGGTGCGAGGAGAAGAAAGGAGGGAGGGAGGAGCTCACCGTGTGGGCGCAAGGAGGCCCCGTGAGTGAGCAGGAGCGCAGAGGGAGGCCGTGGTCGACGGGAACCACCGGCAGCCGAGGCGGAAGGGGACGAGGTGGATCCGACGCTATGGTGCCCTCCGGCTCCAACGGCGGGCACCGGTCGACGGGGAGGAGGACGGCGGACGCCTACGGCATGTTGGAAGGGCGTGTGGAGGACGGTGGCCGCGAGGACGACGGAGAACGGCGGTGATGGCGTTCGGTGAGGGTGGAGAGAAGGGGATCTGGGGGGAGAGGGAAAGGCAGGGGGGAGTGGGCCGGCCTAGCCTGGGCCAGTTGGCTCGGGTGGGCCAAAGCCCACTGGGAGGCCAGGGGCTCTGGCCCCTTTCCTTTTTTTTGCTTTTCCCTTTTTCTTTTTCCAGCAGCTTTTGCATTTTCTTTTAGCCACCATTGACTTTGCAAAATTATGCCACTGGCCAAAACAAACTCAAAGAATTAAAGTGCACCGCCTCAAAAGGTTGGGAGGCTTTTGAATAGTTGCCAATTTTATAAATTAAAAGGGCATTTAATTTATTGTTTAGGTCACCGCTTTAAGTAGCTTAGGCCACTTAAACCTTTTGCAAAAATGTTGGTTCACCACCAATATAACATGTGGATTATTTGGCACCTGATGAACATTTTTGTGTTCATGTCTGAGCATTTTGAATCTCACACAGAATTTGAATTTGAATTCAACTGGAATGTGAAAGAGCATGAGACAATAATGATCAGGCACATGTTTAGCAAAACAATTAACTTAACCCCAGGGGTTACTGTAGCATCATTACACCGGGGTGTTACAGTTGTCAATCCCTTCACGGTCACTTACGAGAGTGAGATTTGATAGAGATGATAGATAATATTTTTGGTATTTTTGATATAGAGATGCAAAGTGAAAAGTAAAAGGCAAAGTAAAAAGCAAAGCAATAATAAAGTGATGGAGATTGATATGATGAGAATAGACCTGGGGGCCATAGGTTTCACTAGTGGCTTCTCTCAAGTGCATAAGTATTCTACGGTGGGTGAACAAATTACTGTTGAGCAATTGACAGAATCGAGCATAGTTATGAGAATATCTAGGTATGATCATGTATATAGGCATCACGTCGGAGACAAGTAGACCGACTCCTGCCTGCATCTACTACTATTACTCCACTCATCGACCGCTATCCAGCATGCATCTAGAGTATTAAGTTAGAAACAGAGTAACGCCTTAAGCAAGATGACATGATGTAGAGAGATAAATTCATGCAATATCAAATAAACCCCATCTTGTTATCCTCGATGGCAACGATACAATACGTGCCTTGCTGCCCCTTCTGTCACTGGGAAATGACACCGCAAGATCGAACCCAAAGCTAAGCACTTCTCCCATGGCAAGAAAAACCAATCTAGTAGGCCAAACCAAACTGATAATTCGAAGAGACTTGCAAAGATAACCAATCATACATAAAAGAATTCAGAGAAGATTAAAATATTATTCATAGATAGACTTGATCATAAACCCACAATTCATCGATCTCAACAAACACACAGCAAAAAGAAGATAGATCTCCACGAGATAGGGGGAGAACTTTGTATTGAGATCCAAAAAGAGAGAAGAAGCCATCTAGCTACTAACTATGGACCCGAAGGTCTGAGGTACACTACTCACACTTAATCGGAGAGGCTATGATGATGTAGAAGCCCTCCGCGATGACGGTCCTCTCCGGCGGAGCTCCGGAATAGGCCCCAAGATGGGATCTCGTGGATACAGAAAGTTGCGGTAGTGGAATTAGGTTTTTGGCTCCGTATCTGATCGTTTGGGGGTACGTAGGTATATATAGGAGGAAGGAGTACGTCGATGGAGCTCTGAGGGGCCCACGAGGCAGGGGAGCACGCCCTAAGGGGGGCGCTCCCCACCCTCGTGACCGCCTCTTGGCTCCCTTGGAGTAGGGTCCAAGTCTCCTGGATCACGTTCGGTGAGAAAATCACGTTCCCGAAGGTTTCATTCCGTTTGGACTCCGTTTGATATTCCATTTCTTGAAACACCAAATAGGCAAAAACAGCAATTACAGGCTGGGCCTCCGGTTAATAGGTTAGTCCCAAAAATAATATAAAAGTGGAAAATAAAGCCCAATATAGTCCAAAACAGTAGATAATATAGCATGGAGCAATCTAAAATTATAGATACGTTGTAGACGTATCAGTCCCTGCTGTCAGGTGGAGGAATAATTATTTTGCGCGTAATAAGGAGGCACTTCCTTGCGGCCGCCGTGGACCCAGCTGTCAGCCTCTCCACGTACAGTACTCTTCCGATGGAAGTCGGTCGTTGACCAGGTTGACCAGGCCACGCCGAGAGCACCAGGGTGGTGGACGACGGCGAGGCCTAGGAAGGGGACGACCCAGAGCCGGGGAAGACGCAGAAGTGGAAGCTCGCACGGAGAGGAGTGCGAGGGTTCACTGGTTCGGCTGCGGTGTGAGGCTGTCGTCGCCGCAGAATAACAGGGGGTGTGGGTGAGTGAGGGATGGCCTAGCCAGCGGTGGGAGTAGTATGGGGGCGGTGAGGCCTCCGCGGCAGCACAGCCGGCCACGGGAGGAAGGAGCAGGCGGCACGACCGGCGCTGATTTGGGCGGCTGGACCAAGAAGACCAGAGGTTGAAGAAGCACTACGGCCGTTGGATGGACATCGTACGGTCACTGAAGCTAGAATCGTTTATATTGACTAAGTTGACAAAGCCCTTGGTATGCCCCAACTTAATAGGCCCACAGGTCAGCCTCCGAAACGGTGCGCCCTAGATGTCAGGGGGAGGAATCATTTTTTGGGCGGCCGAAGCTAAGAATATCCGAGATTGAAGAAGAGGCACGACATCCGTTGGATAGACATCCAACAGCCACTGCTGCTAGAACCGTGTGTTGACTATAATAAGTTGACAATGCCTTGCATGCACGTCATCTTATTTTTTTAGGGGACGCGTCACTTAGTAGGCCCACAAGTGTGTGGCAGAGAACTTATATCCCCTTTGCGTTTTGTAAGAATGTACAACCCATTTTTGAATTCTAATGGAATTTACAACAGCCCATTTACAGTTTGTTAGCCCATTTTCTAGCTAGGACAATGATTAATAATTTCAACCAACCGTTGCAGACAGAATTCAATAAAATTTCCCACATTTTGATGGGATCCGAAATATTTTTATCCCAAAATTTCTTGTCAGGTTAAATATAAATTTGTATTACGTAAAAATCCAACGAAACATTACGCTACAACAATGAAAATTTAAGATTTTCAAAATCCATAAATAATATTTTATAAACTAATTTCGTGGTTGGTGCATTTTTTTATAGTTACTGCCCAGTTTTTATAATTACATCCCATTTATTATTTTTAAAGCTCATTTTCCTGTTAAGCCTAATGCATCCCTCCTAGGAAAGATTTGCAGCCAATGAAGGAGGAGAATAACAAGTTGACCTTGCACAGGTATTCCTCAAAAGACGTATAGCTGGGCTAGCCATTTTCATCTTGAAAAAAAATAGTATCCGGGCTGGATATCTGGCCTGGGCTAGACGGGCCACAGCCCGCCCAGTTAATACCCCGCTCTCCTCTAAACAACAACGAAATCATCGCCAAGAAAAACTCTGCAGTGCTCACGCCTCAAAAACACAAATATTGCTCGAGCTGCTTGGTCCCAGCTGTCGGCCGCACCTTGTGCAATTTTGTCGTTTATATTGACTACATAGGTTGACAATGGTGTGGGACCATGAGGTCAGGAAACCAGGAGAAAGCAAAAAAAATATAGTTGTACATAATAAGGAGGCACTTGCGTACGTACGGCTATGGCCCTAGTGGGTCCCTAGTGTCATCCAGTCAAAATAAAGTCATCTCCTGAATCCTCATGTTCGTTGACGATGTTAACAATGCTCGGCGCCACGGCGAGCGCAACAACTCAAAGGACAACGGAGAGGGCCTCACGGGCCCTACGGATGGTCTGATACAGCGCCCGCTGCTCATTCAGGAAGCCAGGATCATCGTACACCTATGAGCACCTTCAAGAAACTGAGACGACATGAAACGGTAAGGCCGCGCTTGGGAGCTCTGGTTTATTTCAAACCGGTATTAACATACAAGTGTAATTTACTCATCATCGGAAACAACGCGTAAAATACAGGCGTAATGAAACCGAGGGCCCGAGGTCTGTAAGTAAAACCGGTGGGCTACGCGTGTAATTTGAGAGACCAGTGTATATTTTACGAGCACAACTATATGGACGACATTACCAGACGATACATGCACGACGTGCGTATCATGCCATCCATGGGCAAGGCTGAAACAGCAGCTAACGGCTGGATTAGCAATCGTCCGAGTGTCATTCAGTGTTTTTATCTTGTGTGAAGTACTTCTGATATTTTACTAGTCGAAATCGACCAACCAAGCGCCTTCGCCCGAGACCATCTGCTTTAATTTACAAGCGTCAGTTTTACAAGCGGTTTTGGTTGGAAAACGACGATCCAATCACGGCCTAATATCATGAGTTGGTCGGAAGATCATTTGGTTTCACGTCTAACCTACCCGACTTGTCATATAGGCTATGAATGAAACATCAGACGATGAACTTCTTAAGCACGGAAACAACAGAAGAGGATGATCTTCTTAACAAGAAAATCACTGGCATTAGATCGACATGCAAAACAATACGAAGCATTATTCTCAGGAGGCACGGCGAACAGCTCGTGATGCCTCATGCCACAACATTCCAAGCTCAACTTTGCAATCAAACACAAGGCCTGGAATTACATAGACAATATTCAGAACAAACTCTTAACACATGAGTATCTCAGCAGAGTAACTATTTACTTCTAAACTGAACACAAGAATAGGAAAAAACACTCGACGCTGCTCACAGCAAGGGCGTCTGATACGTCTCCAAAGTATCTATAATTTTTTATTGCTCCATGCTATATTATCTACTGTTTTGGACTATATTGGGATTTATTTTCCACTTTTATATTATTTTTGGGACTAACCTATTAACCGGAGGCCCAGCCCGTAATTGTTGTTTTTGGCCTATTTCAAAGTTTGGAGAAATGAATATCAAACGGAGTCCAAACGGAATGAAACCTTAGGGAACGTGATTTTCTCATCAGATAAGACCCAGGAGACTTGGACCCTCCATCAAGAAAGCCACGAGGCGGTCACGAGGTGGGCGTGCCCCCAGGGCGCGCCCCTGCCTCGTGGGCCCCTCAAGCTCCACCGACGTACTCCTTCCTCCTATATATACCTCGCATTCCCAAACGATCGATCTGAGCCAAAACCTAATTCCACCGCCGCAACTTTCTGTATCCACGAGATCCCATCTTGGGGCCTGTTCTGGAGCTCCGCCGGAGAGGGCCATCATCACGGAGGTCTTCTGCATCATCCTAGCCCCTCCGATGAAGTGTGAGTAGTTTACCTCAGACCTTCGGGTCCATAGTTAGTAGCTAGATGGCTTCTTCTCTCTTTTGGATCTCAATACAATGTTATCCCCCTCTCTCGTGGAGATCTATTCGATGTAATCTTCTTTTTGCGGTGTGTTTGTTGAGACCGATGAATTGTGGGTTTATGATCAAGTCTATCTATGAATAATATTTGAATCTTCTCTGAATTCATTTATGTATGATTGGTTATCTTTGCAAGTCTCTTCGAATTATCAGTTTGGTTTGGCCTACTAGATTGGTTTTTCTTGCAATGGGAGAAGTGCTTAGCTTTGGGTTCAGTCTTGCGGTGTCCTTTCCCAGTGACAAAAGGGGCAGCAAGGCACGTATTGTATTGTTGCCATCGAGGATAACAAGATTGGGTTTTTATCATATTGCATGAAACTATCCCTCTACATCATGTCATCTTGCTTAAGGTGTTACTCTGTTTTTAACTTAATACTCTAGATGCATGCTGGATAGCGGTCGATGAGTGGAGTAATAGTAGTAGATGCAAGCTGGATAGCGGTCGATGAGTGGAGTAATAGTAGTAGATGCAGGCATGAGTCGGTCTACTTGTCTCGGACGTGATGCCTATATACATGATCATACCTAGATATTCTCGTAACTATGCTCAATTCTGTCAATTGCTCAACAGTAATTTGTTCACCCACCGTAGAATACTTATGCTCTTGAGAGAAGCCACTAGTGAAACCTAGGGCCCCCGGGTCTATTCTCATCATATCAATCTCCATCACTTTATTATTGCTTTGCTTTTTTACTTTGCCTTTTGCTTTTCACTTTGCATCTCTATACCAAAAATACCAAAATATTATCTATCATCTCTATCGATCTCACTCCGTAAGTGACCGTGAAGGGATTGACAACCCCTAATCGCGTTGGTTGCGTTGAGCTATTGTTTTTGTAGGTACGAGGGACTCGCGCGTAGCCTCCTACTGGATTGATACCTTGGTTCTCAAAAACTGAGGGAAATACTTACGCTACTTTCCTGCATGATCCTCTCCTCTTCGGGGAAATCCAACGCAGTGCTCAAGAGGTAGCAGCGTCCCGCTCAAAAATATCAAATGCATGTCTTCTGGCTAACATCAATGAGCAAATTTTGACAAGGTTTTCCAATTCCAATATATTCAACTAACGTCTTCTTGCTAACATCAATGATTAAACTTTGACAAGCTTTTCCCATTCAAAATATGTAATGCCTATGATCGTGGAGTACTGTCGTAGCTTCTTGTACTTGTTTGGGCACTTTTTGCCCAGGGCACTCCATGTGTTGTTAAATTGCCAATGGTCTCTGCAGACTAGTCATGTCACGGTGTCTAATAATACTCAGTAAAGCTTCTCGGTCATTCATACGTAATGTAGCATAAGCAGTGACTGCTTCTTTACGCAAAGTGGAGCGACCAAGCTGGACCCGATAATGCAGCAGTTTGCCTTGGACACATTGGCTCCTTTTGTGTAGTTCAACTAAAATCAAGTCGGAATAAAACCGAGCTTTAATTTTGATATCCGTGTAAGCAACAATAGGTATAAGGAAACAATTATCGAGAAATAACGGTTGATGACTTGTACTCCCGTAAGAAAAGCATCTCTTGATCTACTTTATCTTAATGGGAAACAAAGCGGGAGAGTAGCAATTCTCCATCGGTGTGATTCATTCATATTGACCGAGACATTATCTTAACAATGCCTTGTTTCAACATGTATAAAGAACGACAAAGCGAAAAAGTACCATTCCTAAAACAATGCAACTGATTCATTTTAACAGAGACATTATCTTAACAATACCTTGGTTAAACATGTAGAAAGAACTACAAAGCGTGATAGTACCATTCCTAACAAGTGTTGCAGTTTTGAACTAAGATTCAGTAGTTAATTAATTACGAGAGTGGCATTGCTTAATTTTACCAAATGCATTAGATTAACGAAAAGCATAAACAGTTCCAGGGGAGAGTGGGTGCAACAACAGTATGTGCTTCCATCTACTTATAAAGGGGGTGATGCAGAGTTTGTTGTAACAAAGCAACAAGCATCATGTCTGGGTTGGTCCCATTTTTGTTCACTACTTAATGGGAAAAGACAACAATACAATAGCTTCAATTCAACATTTATTTTGAAAAGTACCAATACAAGTAGCACAACATCTCAAAGCACACTGCACAATCATGTGGATGAAGGCCTGTACTGACCTTTCATGAGACGGACAAGATAAAATACGAATCTGCCAACACGAATAGCAAACCCAATCTCGTTTTGTGCAGTTGCACTGAAATCAAGCAAAGTGTTTCGCGTAGCGAAGAAAAATGTTGAATAGCAACAAGTTGAATATATATTCCTATTTAAACAGAGGCAAAAAAGGAATCAATTACTGGCTAATAAAGGAGGATGAAACATGCGGCCACAAAAATGGTAATCCCGCCAATCCCTAACAAGTGTTGCAGTTTTGAAATAAGATTCAGTAGTTAATTCTGAGAGTGGCATCAATTACTGGCTTATAAAGGGGGTGATGCTGAATTTGTTGTAACAAAGCAACAAGCATCATGTCTGGGCTGGTCCCATTATTGTTCACTACTTAATGGGAAAAGACAGCAATACAATAGCTTCAATTCAACATTTATTTAAAACAGTACCAAAACAAGTAGCACAACATCTCAAAGCACACTGCACATCATGTGGTTGAGACCAAGATTTGAAACAACTCTCCATGAAGACTGGAAACAATCTCGATCTCCTTTTGTGCAGTTCCACCAAAATTAAGCAAAGTCACCGGTGTGACATTCAAGTTGATCTGCACAAAACACTCTTAAAACATAAGTGTTTCGAGTAGCGAAGCAAAATGTCGCAATAGCAACATGTTGAATCGATACCCCTGTTTTAACAGAGGCAAAAAAGGAAACAATTACTTGCCGATAAAGGAGGATAAAACAAACGGTAACAGAAAGAAGCATCTAACTTATCTTGGATGGAAAACAAAGTAGGACAGTAGCATTTCTAAAACGGTTGCATCGATTCATATTAATAGAGACATTCTCTTGAAACAAAATTCATTAAAAAATGTAATTAACTTTTAACAGTGGCATTGCTTCAATTTTCCGGCGGCATTCTTAGATTAACAACAACAAAATAGCTGTATGGGACTGAAAGTGCGTTATATCGACTAGAGGGGGTGAATAGGCGATTTTTATGAATTCTTCACTGAGGAATTTGCCGGTGAGGAAATTCCTTAGCGAAGAACTACTTGCAGCGGAATAAGTACTCAGAAGTAAGCATAAGAGAATGCGGGCATGGTCATCATGATGAAATGAAGACAATCAAAGAGTACAGAAAGCGTAAACACTGGATAGCATAAGATGAAGACAAACAGACTGACGAAATTGAACTGAGGAAATTGAGAAAGTCTTCAGTCGAAGTCTTCAAACACAGATATGAATGAACACTCAACACAGTAATGAGGAAATGAGAGGGTTGAGGAAATAGAACCAGTAAGGTTGGTGAAGACAATGATTTGGTAGACCAGTTCCAACTGCTGTCATGGAGATCTCCCCCTATATCTTGTAATTCATACACGCATTTGACATATAATATGAAGAATTTGAAATGCATGATGAAATATGGTGCTTGATGAAATTCAGCATGCGTGCGATAACATTAATGAGGAACAGGCATGCAAAATAACGCATCAAGAGTATCAGAGCTCAAGAGAATCAGAGCTCAGTGCATCAAAAGTATCAGAGCACCATCGGGTTTAAGATTACAACTCGATCCAATAAAAGTTTCAGAAGAACGAGAGTTGTAACTTAACAAAGAATTTTCCATATAATAGACCCGCTTGAAGACTAACTCAAATTTCTCCCCCTTTGTCATCGAATGACCAAAAGGATCGAAACTTGGGACTAACGCCCCTGAAGAATTTCAAGTTGAAGAAGGAGCGCCAGCGTTGTTGGCGTAGTGGGGCCTGCCGCAGTGTCGTCCAAGTCTTCATTTTCATCAGTGTCTCGTGATGAAGAATAGGAGCTGGCCACCAAGGAAGGAACTTTGACCTTCTTGTATTTCTTCGGAGGAGGTGCAGACCAGTCAAATTCTTCCTTGAGACCCATTGTCATCAGTTCTTCATCTTGTAGACATTTGAAAGAACAGCCAGTGCGTTTGAAGGTTTCATGGAGGTAGTAGTGGTTTTCTTCACCGCATTGTGTGTAGAGGTCATGTTGTGAAGAATTGAACCAAACTGACGCTTGACCCATTAATGATTGCGATCAACCTTCTGATGAAGACTGAGGAGTAACTCACGATCAGTCATCACCCTGGGTGCTGTGGCTTGAGGACTTTGCTTGGCTGAGGTATTTTCGGCAGAGTCATGTGTAGCAGAGTCGTCATTGGTGGTGTAGGATGCAGCTTTGCGAAACTGTCCATCCAATGGACGAATGCCTTCATCGATCACAGCAGTAGCCTTGCCCTTGTCATCAGCTGAGGTAAATGTCCGTTTGAGGACTTCAATCGGGGGCAAGTAGCTGCAGTGGTTCAGAGTATCAGCCTTGTAATTGAGTGAAGACCTTGTCCTGATGAATCTCATTATCCAAGGCGCATAAGGCTTCAGCTCAAATGGTGACATAGCAATGTTTGCCAGAGTCCTCATGAAGAAATCATGGAAGTTAACGGGAACGCCATGGATGATATTGAAAAGCATATTCTTCATGATGCCAACGACTTCTTCATCATTTGAGTCGTGGCCTTTGATAGGACTCATTGTCTTCGTCAGAATCCGATAGACAGTCCGAGGCACATATAGTAATTCCTTGACGAGGAATTTGGTGCGAGGTACCTGTCCTGGCTTCAAAGGCTTCATCAGCACTTGCATATAGTGATTTGAAAGTTCTGGTTCGTTGTAGATACAACGAGCACCATCAAGTGGAGGACTGAGTGGTAGGGCACGAAGCAATTCAGTTGTTGGTGCCTTGTAGTGAGTATTTTCAGACATCCAGTCCAACACCCATGAGTTCACGTCTTCAGCGTCTCCGGTGATGTGCAGCGTTGCATAGAATTGAAGAATGAGTTCTTCATTCCAATCACAGATGTCAGTGCAGAAATTCAGAAGTCCTGCGTCGTGAAGAACACCGAGGACTGGCTCAAAGCTGGCAGAGACTCCATGTCCACATGAGGAATATGTGCATGATCGAAGACTTTGCCTTTGTTGAAGAGCACCGAGGAATAGAAATTGGCTTGGTGGCAGTCGAAGCGCCTCTTCCTTATCGAGCGAATCATATGGATTATGTCGATGAAGAATACATGCTCGTTGAAGAAGACTTCAGCCTTGAACTTTTGCTTTGTTGAGAAGGGATTCTTTGGCTTTGGCAGTGGAGTGTTAGTGAGTTGCATCACGACCTCTGGAATCGCAATCTCAGGTTCTTCAGGCTGAGGAATTTCTTGTTCCTCTATAGGTGAAGTCTGAGGATCAGCAGCGAAGGAGTTCATCGGCGCTAGTGGCTGGAATTTCTTCATGGACAGATGAAGTGGGATGAGTTTCTTCAGAGCCCATTTGAACTGTTGGAGCAGGGGACTGAGAAATCTGTTGGATTGGGGTGAAGAGTGGAGAATTTGGATGCTGACTTTCCCAAAAGTCATCGTTCATCACTGGCGTTGTGCTTCCAATATCCACATCTTCTTCAATTTCCTCAACACCGGCCTCTTCAGCTGTGAACTGAGGCATAGGCGAGGAAATGATTGAGGTTGAAGGGATTGCTTCCACTTCAATTTCTTCATCAATCTGCTCTGACGAAGCAGCAAAATGATTGTCTTCATCAGATCCGCTTGGGATCTCATAATATTCACCAAAAGGAACAAGGTGCTTTGATGGAATTGAGGAAATTGGAACAACATCAATAGGATTTTCAAAAGAGCTGGTCATTGGCTTCATTTTCTTCGCAGCCGAAGAATTTGACGCAGCTGATGCTTTCTGTTTCTTCACTGCAGCTCGTTCTGCAGCCTTGGTCTTCTTCACATCAGAGGCAGATGGAAGAATTGGAGTTGGTGTTGGCGCAGGAGGAGCTGAGGAATCTGGTTGATTTTCCTCAGGTGCAACTGATGCAGTTGCCCTGACTTGTTCAGTTTCTTCAGGCGCACCACTAGTGGATGCCCTGGCAATTTCTTCAGCGGCTGGAATGGGATCATCAACCCTGGAATTAGCATTTTCTTCAGCAGCCTGAACTTCATCAGCGGTGCTGGCATGTTCTTCAGTCTGCTGAGCTGAGGCTCCAGCCTGAGGAATTTCTTGTTGCGTTGGTGCAGCAACATTGGTGAATTTCTTCGTCAGGTTGATGAATCTGACTTTGGCTCCTTGCCAATCAGCATAATAAGCATCAAAGTTTTTGCTGAGGGCTTGGATTTCAGTCTGGACCTTGAGAAGTTCCTCAGGTGTCATTCTGACAACATTTTTCTTCAGGAACTTCTCCTTTCTGTATTGAGCTTTCTTGATCTCTCTTGCCTTTTCAAACTTCCATTTCTCTTCAGTGATGAAATGGGTCAGCATGTGACTTTGTCCAGGGGTCAGATGAAAATCAGGCATAGGGGTGTTTGGATCCTTGTGCCAGAGATCAATGTAATCGATGATTTTCCTCGAATCCAACAGCAGTGGCACAGATGTGCCTTTGGCTCTAGCGGCCCTTTCTTGGCGATCTCTGATGATTTCCGCAAGTTCATCATCATCAGCCTCATCATCTTCAGGTGGCTCTTGGAAGGCGACCTGTTTCTTCTTGGGACTTGGCCGAGGACCTCATCCAGCTGTGGCCTTAGTCTTCAGAAGAGTCGGGCCAGATGAAAACTTTGGTGCAGCTGAGGAACTTGCTGAAACACCAGAGGCAATAGAGATGCCTGCAGTCCTTTGGCACGTGGCTAGGTGGACAGGTGCTGAGGACTTTGTCGGAACTGCTGAGGATTTTGTAGGAGCAGCTGAGGACATGGGAGGAGCAGGAGCAGCATGAGGAATTGGCCGTGAGGGCACAACTGAGGAACTTGGCCGTGAGGTTACTGTTGGTGAAGCACTTGGCTTGTGTGCGGGCTTCTTTGCCATAGTTTTTCTTGGCTTGACAGAAGCCTCAGTGGCAGCAGTAGTAGCGGAGTCCTCATTGAATTTCCTCACTGCCTCGTTGGCTTGTCTTGCCAATTTGGCTTGGCGCTTGGCCCATTCTTCAGGAAAGTCCTCACCACGCTTGATGCTGGTGGGGTCAGCTTCTTGACCAGGTGCCAATGGAGCTCTTGGGCATGGAGGATTGAAAGCGAATTTCTTCATGTACTTTGGAGTTACATATCTGTACTCCCTCCATTCCCTTGCCCATCTCCGTTAAATCCTTTGAATGCGCACCATGCGCTGATTTTTGTTTTCTTTGCCGAACTCGGCTTCATCAGGTGTGCAATAATCAACATATATTTCCTCAGGGATTTCAAACGCAGTCATGACCTCAGGCCTCTTTCCTCCTTTCTGTGGCTTCTTGCCTTCTGCCATATTCTTCAGGTGAGGAATTTGAACAAACGAATTCTCTGAAGAAGTATGCAACTTTTCTTCGAGGAACGCTGCAAATGAGTTAAGTTGATGAGAACCTAGTGATTCAGCAGCGGACATGAGTACCGTGAATGAGTATAGTTGCGAGGAATTTGGAGAGGTCATATGCGTTCTCGAAGGTTTTCAAAAGAACTAGTTTGAGGAATTTGACCAGATGAGCCTTGAAGAATTTTACTAAGCGATCTTTGTCTTAGGTTCCAGAGTTGTATAGATCGAGGATCCACACAATTGAGGAATCTTGAAGAAAATCATTGCTTAGAGAAACGAATCAAGATCGTGGGTGAATAGATAAATCCATCGTGGGATGCGGAACGGTTTGAGCGGCAAAACCGAAAGTTTGGATAAGATCAGTTTTAAAGTTCTGTTCACAATTTCTTCAGCTGACAAGGACACAGTGAAGATTTTGAACGAGTTTCAAATAGAACGCACATGAAGAATTTGTGAATAGATTGGGTTGAGTATAGCATAGAGGGGGAAGGGTCCCATCACATTCACTTAGCAGAAAAAGCGACTTGAAGAAATAGCCATAAGTGAATGCTGTAGAGGACATAAACCCATATATATATATATATATATATATTTAGCTAATGAAGAAAAACGACGGAAACAGTGAAGATTTTAAAAAGATGAAGAATTTGAAAAACTGACGAATTTCAAAAACTGAGGAAAAACTCAAATTGAAGATTTTCAACTTTGGTGGTGGCGTGACCCACCGTATAAGAATGATGATTTCAGACACCGCGTACAATTGTCATAGGGTTCTGATAATCAAATTCGTCATTAATTTCTTCACACTTAGAGTGTTATTCTTCATTGATTGAAGAAAAACGTTTCTTCATGTGTTGCACATCTAAGTCATCAATTTTGCATAAGTATCAGGATGTGTGTCCTTTTCAAAGAACATTCGAAGATTCTAAGATATTTAGCTCACAACGCAACTTGCTAAATCTCTTCTCATCCAAGAGCTTAGTGAAGATATCGGCTAGCTGTTCTTCAGTCTTCACATGCTCGATGAAGATGTCGCCCTTCAACACATGATCACGAAGAAAATGATGATGAATTTGAATGTGCTTTGTCTTCGAGTGCTGAACTGGGTTGTGAGCAATCTTGATGGCACTCTCATTGTCACGATGAGAGGCACATTCTTCACGTTGATGCCGTAGTCCTTGAGAGTTTGCTTCATCCACAGCAATTGAGCACAACAAGAGCCAGCAACAATGTACTCAGCTTCCGCAGATGAGCGGTGATCGCAGTTCTGTTTCTTCGAGGACCAACGGACCAAAGATCGTCAGAGGAAATGACAAGTACCAGATGTTGACTTGCGGTCCACACGATCACCAAATAGTCGAGTCGAATATCCAATGAGATCAAAAGTAGAGCCCTTGGGATACCATAATCCTAGTGTTGGTGTGTGAGCTAGATATCGAAGAATATGCTTCACAGCCTTATGGTGTGATTCCTTGGTGTAGCTTGAAATCGGGCACACATGCAAACACTAAGCATTATATCTGGCCTAGATGCACATAAGTACAATAGAGAACCAATCATGGGCGGTATACCTTGTGATCAAAGTCAATACCATTTTCATCGATTGCATAGATGGCCATTTGTGGGCATAGGAATTTTGACGCCTTTGCAATCTTGCATGCGAATTTCTTGAGGACATCTTTGAGGTATTTCTCTGAGATATGAATATGCCATTGTGTTGTTGATGAATTTGAAGACCTAAGAAGAATTTCAACTCTCCCATCATAGACATTTGATATTCTTCACTCATCATATAGGCAAATTCATCACTATAACGTTGGTCGTACAGCCAAAGATAATATCATCAACATATATTTGGCACACAATCAGTTCACCATCATATGATTTAGTAAAGAGAGTAGGGTCGAGTGAACGGGTGTGAAGCCATTCTTCACGAAGAATTCCTTCAATGTATCATACCACGCCTTTGGGGCTTGTTTGAGACCATAGAGGGCCTTGTTGAGTCTGAAGACTTTGTCGATTCTTTGGATCTTCAAAACACAGGGGTTGAGCAACATATACTTCTTCCTCAAGCTTACCATTGAGGAATGCACTTTTCACATCCATTTGATATAAAGTGATATTGTGATGGTTAGCATAGGCAAGTAATATCTGAATAGACTCAAGTCTAGCAACAGTGCAAAAGTTTCATCGAAATCAATTCCTTCAACTTGTGTGTAGCCTTGAGCTACAAGTCGTGCCTTATTCCTCACCACAAGGCCATTTTCATCTTGCTTGTTGCGGTAGATCCACTTTGTGCCAATGATATTATGCTTGCGAGGATATGGACATTTGACCAGTTCCCAGACATTGTTGAGCTCGAACTGATGTAATTCTTCTTGCATGGCCTGGATCCACTCAGGCTCCAGAAATGCTTCATCTACCTTAGTGGGCTCTGTGATAGAGACAAAAGCATAGTGCCCACAAAAGTTAGATAAATGTGAAGCTTTTGAGCGTGTGAGAGGACCTGGCGCTTCAATGTCATCGATGATCTTGTCAACTTGCACTTCTTTTGCAACGCGAGGATGAGCTGGTTGTCGTCGAGGAATTTGATCATTTTCCTTAGCACCATTGTGTTCAACATTATCTTCAGGTGCATCAGCTCGACGTTCTTCGCGTATTGGAATGAATTCTTGACAGATTCTTGATGGGAATGACATCCTCGGTTGCCTTGAACTTGATAGATTCCTCGGTGCTAGTTCATCTAACACAGAAGGTAGGTGCTCTCTTTGCGAGCCATTAGTTTCATCGAACCGCACATCTACAGTATCAACAATCTTGTGAAGAGCTATGTTGAAGACTCTGGAGGTGTGCGAGTCCTTTCCGTAACCAAGCATAAAACCTTCATGTGCTTTCGGTGCAAATTTAGAACTGTGATGAGGATCTCTAATCCAGCATTTAGCACCGAAGACTTTGAAATAACTCACATTGGGTTTCTTGTCAGTGAGGACAGTCTTCTTGAAGAATTTGTGAAGATATACTCTGTTGATGATGTGGCACGCGGTATCAATTGCATCAATCCAAAAACGACTAGGCGTTTTGTATTCATCAAGCATAGTGCAAGCCATCTCAACAAGAGTTCTGTTCTTGCGCTCCACGACGCCATTTTGCTAAGGAGTATAGGGAGCAGATAACTCATGAGTAATACCAAGTTCATCAAGATAGGCATCAAGACCGGAATTCTTGAACTCAGTTCCATTGTCACTCCTGATGTGTCTGATCTTCACACCAAAGTTAGTTGAAGCCCTCGAGGAAAATCGTTTGAAGACTTCCTGCACTTCATTTTTGTAAGTAACAATGTGTACCCATGTGTAACGAGAGTAATCATCAACAATAACAAAGCCATATAGAGATGCATCATTAGCGATTGCTGAGTAATGATTAGGACCAAAGAGGTCCATGTGAAGCAATTCAAGGACGAGTAGTGGTCATGATAGTCTTATTGGATGCTTGGCCTTGGTCATTTTCCAGCTTCACAAGCTCCACACAAGTGATCCTTGAGGAATTTGACATTCTCAATGCCAATGACATGCTTCTTCTTTGCAAGCGTGTGCAAATTCCTCATGCCTGCGTGACCAAGTCGCCTATGCCATAGCCAGCCTTCTGAAGCTTTTGCAAGTAGACACACGGCTGGTTGTGGTCCTGTAGAGAAATCAACAATATACAAGTCTCCTCTCCTAAAGCCTTGAAGACTTTGGAATTGTCGCCTTCCATAATCACAACACAACGATACTTGCCAAAGATAACAACCATATCAAGATCACAAAGCATTGAGGCTGACATGAGGTTGTATCCTAAGGACTCAACAAGCATGACTTTGTCCATGTGTATGTCCTTAGAGATCGCAACCTTACCAAGACCCAATACGACTTTTGCCTTTGTCGGCAAAGATGATATGCTTCAGATGTGACGGTGATAAGGAGCATCCATCAATAGATTCTTGTCACCGGTCATGTGATTTGTACATCCACTATCGAGAACCCACTCGGTGGCTTTGGGTTGATCATCCTGCGATGAATTAGTGCAACTTATGATCTCATATACTTCATCGGTGAAGAATATGATATCAAGTTCATCGATGAATTTCATCGAGCGAAGATAACAGATAAGAAGTATGAGGGCGTGTGAAATGAAAGTTCATTTCATCATGATTAGCTGCGTCCTTTCGAGCATTTTGTCGTGCCCCCAGCCAATTCTTGAGACG
This sequence comes from Aegilops longissima, assembly GCA_021605205.1. Taxonomy (NCBI): domain Eukaryota; kingdom Viridiplantae; phylum Streptophyta; class Magnoliopsida; order Poales; family Poaceae; genus Aegilops; species Aegilops longissima. Next base: position 60,510,470 of record CM038678.1, on the reverse strand, counting down.
TTTAAAGCACGTCTGGAGACCTGACCCTGCAGAAGAGGTTAGTTCTTTTACTTCACCACCCACAACTGAAGGGGTGGCAAAGAGTTCATCACTCTGCGAGCACCATATGAGAATGGTGGCATAGAAGCCAATCCATTTCGTTTCACATAAGAGGGTTAGGGTAAGCATATGAATAAGCGGAGAAATTCTTGAGGACTTATGAACATATAGGTTTGAAGAATAATGCACATATTCATAGCCCTTAGCTCTACCTGCGAAACGAGTTATTAGCACGATGATAATCATATGAGGACTTTGATCCTTTTGAGGAATTTGATCCACGTGAGGAATTTGGTCCGTATGAGGACTTGGATCCATATGAAGAATTTGGTCCATATGAAGAGTTTGATCTGGGGTTCCTATTCTTCACGGTGGTGTCATGAGGACATTCACGAAGACTTTCAAGGCACTTCTTGGGAACCCAGATTTTCTTCATAGGGAACCGTTCCTGCGATTAGTGCCAACATATCTAGTAAATACTTCACCATTCTGATTTTTGAACAGTTTATAGTTGGAGTCAAATGACTCATCGGAAGAATGAGGAGATTCATGTAAAACCAGATAAGTTAGATGGATCAACTGGAGGTCCCTTTGCAGCAACCCATGAGGTTTTGGGGTACTACTCGGGCTTCAATATGTTCCATCAGCATTGAGTTTCCTCTCAAAGGCAATACCCTCTTTCCTAGGGTTCTGTTGAGGATCTGCTTTTAAGCACATCACAAAGAGTCGATGCCCTTTGAGGCTTTTGTACATGCTTGTCCTGTACAATTCCTTCATCCCTGCATCGTCAGTGATACTAGCAATGTCCTCAGATGAGGAATTAGTGATAGCAGAGGCAGGTGAAGAATTTGTAACAGTTGAAGCATTTGAACATTCAGGTGAAGAATTAGCAGATTCGCGTTTAATGCACTTTAAGCATGGAGGAACAAATTCTTCCTGAGAAGCGCTGATTTGTTGAGCAAGTAATGAATCGCGCTCCTTCTGAAGATCTTCATAACTCACTCTTAGCTTCTCAAGATCTTGCTTTCTTTGAAGAAATTCATAAGAAAGTTTCTCATGATCAGACAAGAGAGTGTTATGATGACCTTGAAGGCTGTCAAACCTAGACTGAAGTCTCTGAAGATTTTCAATTAGGGCTTTAGTGTGATCCATTTCTTCACCTAACATATCATCACTCTTTATCTAGCATGTTTTGAACCTTTTCAAAAGCCCTTTGTTGTTTTACAGCAATCTTAGCAAGTTTTGAGTAACTGGGCTTTAGATCTTCATCAGATTCATTTTCACTAGATTCAGAGGAGGTATATTTGAGTATCTTGGCACCCTTTGCCATGAAGCAATAGGTGGGGCGTAGTCATCACTATCTTCATCAGCTTTGTTGGTGAGGTCATTTTCTTGAGTTGAAGATGGACTTGTCGACGAAAGCGATGGCGAGAGCTAGACTCGCCACACCGACTCAGATTCTTCGATGCCTCCTCTTCCTCATGTTCCTCGATTCAGCTTGAGTCCATTTCCTTGCCAATGAATGACCGAGCCTTTTTGGAGCTGCTCTTCTTGTGAGAAGAAGGCTTTGAGGATTTTGATGATGAAGATTTTGACGATTTCTTCTTCTTCTTAGCGTCATCAGAACTGTAATCCTTGTATTTCTTCTTCTTTAATTCCTTTTCCCACTAAGGACAATCCTGGATGTAGTGACCAGGTTTCTTGCATTTATGGCAAAGTCTTCTCTTATAGTCACTGGATGAGGAATCACTGCTCCTTGAGGATTTTCCAAAGCGACCACGTCTTGAGAACTTCTGGAATTTCTTCACGAGCAGTGCTAGCTCCTGGCTCAATTCTTCAGGATCTCCAAGGCTACTACCAGAGTCTTCACACTCAGATTCAGACACAGCCTTGGCCTTCAGGGCACGTGTTTTTCCATAGCTAGAACCATAGAGATCTCTCTTTTCAGCAAGCTGGAACTCATGAGTATTTAGCCTCTCGAGGATATCAGCTGGATCAAGTGACTTGTAGTCAGCACGCTCTTGTATCATTAGTGCCAGAGTATCAAATGAGGAATCAAGCGATCTCAACAATTTCTTCACCACCTCATGGTCGGTGATGTCAGTGGCACCAAGCGCTAGAAGCTCATTTGAGATGTCAGTGAGGCGATCGAAGGTTTGTTGAACATTTTCGTTGTCGAGTCTTTTGAAGCGGTTGAAGAGATTGTGAAGAACATCAACTCGAGAGTCACGCTGAGTTGAGACTCCTCCATTTACTTTGGACAGCTTTGTCCCGGATGAGCTTAGCAGTTTCAAAGCACTCACTCTTCCATATTGTCCTTTGCTCAGATGGCCACATATGATATTCTTCACTTGAGAATCGAGTTGCTTGAATCTCTTCACATCGGCAGCATTCAGAGAAGGTGTGACTAAGGGAACACCATTTTCCACAACATACCAGAGATCGTTGTCAATTGCCTCAAGATGCATTTGCATCTTGTTTTTCTAGTAGGGGTAGTCCGTCCCATCAAAGGTAGGACACCCTACTGAGACCTTGATCATACCTGCGGTCGACATACTAAAACTCCAGGTGGTTAAACCAAAATCACACAGAACAAGGGAGTACCTTGCTCTGATACCAATTGAAAGTGCGTTATAACGACTAGAGGGGGGGTGAATAGGCGATTTTTATGAATTCTTCACTGAGGAATTTGTCGGTGAGGAAATTCCTTAGCGAAGAACTACTTGCAGCGGAATAAGTACTCAGATGTAAGCATAAGAGAATGCGGGCATGGTCATCATGATGAAATGAAGACAATCAAAGAGTACAGAAAGCGTAAACACAGGATAGCACAAGATGAAGACAAACAGTGAAGAAATTGAGCTGAGGAAATTGAGAAAGTCTTGATCAAAGTCTTCAAACACAGATATGAATGAACACTCAACACAGAATGAGGAAATGAGAGGGTTGAGGAAATAGAACCAGTAAGGTTGGTGAAGACAATGATTTGGTAGACCAGTTCCAACTGCTGTCTCGGTTATACGTCTGGTTGGGCGGCTGAGTATTTAAACTCGAGGACACACAGTCCGGACACCCGATCGCTGAGCACGCAGCTCAGGACACCAAGTCCTCGCCGTATTCTCCTTTAACTAAGGTCACATACCTCGTCCAATCACTCGTGGTAAGTCTTGAGCGACTTCCAAACCTTCACAGACTTGGTCACTCGGCGATCCACAATTCCTCTTGGATGCTCTAGACCATGGCGCCTAACCGTCTGGAAGAAGCATAGTCTTCAAAGGTAACAAGCGTCGGATCCACTCAGGATCAATCTCTTGATGATGCTCAATCACTTTGGGTTTGTAGGGTTTGGTGTTTGGGTTTTCCTCACTCGATGATTTTCGCTCAAAGTCCTCGGAGGATGGGTTGCTCTCAAATGACAAGTGTCAAGTTTCTCTCGAGCAGCCAACCAGCTAGTGGTTGTAGGGGCGGCTATTTATAGCCTAGGGAGCAGCCCGACATGATAAGACATAAATGCCCTTCAATGATATGACCGTTAGGTGGATAAGATATTTTGGGACAGCTGGCGCGCAGCACAGCAACGGTCGGAAATTTGAATCACAAATTCCTCAGGGCTATCATGTTCCTCATCGTAGGCAATCCAAGACTTGGCGAATTCCTAACTCCTCAGTCAGAACAAATTCCTCAGCGACCAGAAGAACTTCGTCTCTGTCACTGAAGAAATTGACTGAACTGTATGAGATTTCCAAAGGCTTCACTCGAAGGGATTGGTAGGTGTAGGATTTTGAGTTGAGCATCACATGGAAATTTTTCCTTAGTATTTCCTCGACCCCCTTTAACAGTACGGTGTTTCCTATGACTAAGAAAGAGAAAATGAAACTACGGAAACAAAAGTCTTCACGCTTCATGTTCCTCAAATGAATACCAAGTCTTCAAGGTCACACCAATTTCTTCACTTTCAAAGTCTTGAAAAGTCTTGAATATCAAAGTCTTGATCAAAGAACTTCATTTTAGGGTCGACTTTCTCTGTAAATATCAAACTCCTCATAGACTTATAGACCTGTGTACACTCACAAACACATTAGTTCCTTAACCTATAAGTCTTCAATACACCAAAATCACTAAGGGGCACTAGATGCACTTACAGGGACATGCCAGCACCATGTGCGTCCACACGTATAAATGGGTGATGTAGAGTATGTAGCCAAGCATCGTATATGCGCTGGTCCCATATTTGTTCTCTTTGAACCTTCTTCCTATGTGACGGCAGCAAATCTAGTCCTGCACAAACTACCCGACCCCCCAGTTTCTTTCCCTTTTCAACAAAGAGATCGGTTCCTTACAGATGTGTGTATTGGGTTACCCCCTTTTTCCCTTTTCAACCTACAAAGCGGCTGGATAACCAGTGTATACTACTTTCCGCCCCTCCTTTCCTCATTGAACCACGTCCTAGATTCTTTCTCCAGCCCACCGTACCCTTCTTTCCTCTTTGAACCAAGACCTAGATTCAACTATAGATCGAAAATGATCCACATGCAGCTAGAGCAACGACGGTTTCAAAGAAACTTATACCTTAGGTTCGCCGGGATGTGGCAAGGCGTGCGGTGGGAGGCCGGATCTTCCCACACTACATACGGCAGCGAGGAAGAAGGGGTCGGTGGCCCTCCCATACAGGCACTGGGTGAAAGAGAACAGCGCAGCCGGCAGTGGATTGCCTCCCTCGCCGAAGGCTTTAGAGTGAACGCTGCACCTCCTCCCCTTCCCGGTGCGACGGGATACGGACGCCTCCTTCACCTGTTGTGACACTACTAGGAAAAGGGCTATAGATGGGATGGACACTAATGGCGCACTGTACATGTGGTGCGCCATTACTAAATACTAATGGCGCACCATGTGTTGGTGCGCCATTAGTGTGCAAATACTAATGGCGCACCACATCCCACGGTGCGCCATTAGTAAAAAAAAATTTATAATTTTTTCAAAACTACTAATGGCGCACCGTGGGAGTAGTGCGCCATTACTATTCAACTACTAATGGCGCACCACTTCCACGGTGCGCCATTAGTATTTTGGCCCAAAAATTCCCTGAATGCCCCCCCCGTCGATCGCCTTTTCAGTTTTTAAAAAAATAAAATAAAATGATGGAAATGTCAAAAAATAAAAGAAAATAAGTTTCCCATGTGATATGTGGTCTAGTTGTTGGGAAAATTTGCAAATGTGAATTTCGACTTTATTTGCAAAATCTCTCTGGAATTTGTAAATATGGGCATAACTTTTGCATACTAACTCGAATGAAAAAGTTATTTATATGAAAAATCATCTACTTGAAAAGTTGCATCCAAATTTAACTGGGGGTTCCCCATTAAACATTTTCAAAATCCTCAAAAACCAAACAGAAAAAAAGTTACGGGCCTTTTAAGATCTGGAGAGGCAAAAAAATTCAAACTTACTAATGGCGCACCTGCCCATGGTGCGCCATTAGTATCTTCCCGCCTTCAAAATTCAAAATAAATCAAATAAATAAAAAAGTTACTAATGGCACACCTGCCCGTGGTGCGCCATTAGTATTTTCCCGCCTTCAAAATTCAAAATAAATAAAAAATAAAAAACTACTAATGGCGCACCTGCCGTAGTGCGCCATTAGTATCACCGTCAGATATATGGCTGGCGTGTCCTATCCTCCTTACCTCTTCATTCTTCTCCTCCACTCCACCTCTCCTCCACTCCACCTCTCCTCCACTCCTCCACTCCATCTTCCCTTCTCTCCTCCACCATACTACCCTTCTCCTCTCCGGCGACCTCCTCCTCCTCCTCTCCGTGACCTCCTCCTCCTCTCCGGACCTCCTCCTCCCTCCTCTCCTCTCCTCCCTCCCCTCCCCTCACGGTTTCTCCTCCCTCCTCTCCGGTGAGCTCCTCCTCCCTCATCTCCGGTGAGCTCCTCCTCCCTCCTCTCATGTGAGCTCCTCCTCCCTCCTCTCCGGTGAGCTCCTCCTCCCTCCTCTCCTCCCATCCCCTCATGGTTTCTCCTTCCTCCTCTCCGATGCTCCGGTGAACTCCTCTCCGGCGACCTCGTCCTCCTCTCCGGTGATGCTGCGGTCACCTCCTCCTCCTCCTCTCTGGCGAACTCCTCTCCGGCGAACTCCTCTCCGGCAAAAGAACACGGCAAAAGAACGTACAAGATCCAAAAACGGGAACAAAATTTGAAATAATATCATGCAAAAAAACGAGCAAAAAAAAACGAGCAAAAAAGGGCAAAAAAATCGCGATCCAGATCCAAATTCAAAATTCAAAAATAGCAATGGCGCACGGTGGGGGTTAGACGGTGCGCCGCTACTATTTTCCCGCCTTCAAAATTCAAAAATACTAATGGCGCACCGTGGCCTATACTAATGGTGCACTACATGGTGCGCCATTAGAACACCAGATACTAATGGCACACCAGTGGTGCGCCATTAGAATTTAATTCTAATTGCGTGATTCTAGTGGCGCACCAGTAGTGCGCCATTAGAAGGCAAAACGGGTGCGCCACTAGCATGCCTTTTCCTAGTAGTGTGAGGGGGGAGAGAGAGACAAGAGGCCAATGCAGTCTTGTTTAGATCTGGTGAAGAGAGGGTGAGAGACTGTGAATATAGCAAACCCTAGCAAATGAACGTTGAGCCTCCAGCGTGTAACATATATGTAGTCTTGGCGGCGTGTGGAAGTGCAAACCCTAGCGAACAAGCGTTGAGGCTCCCGCTTATATATATACTACTGTAGTACGGACTGAGCTCCGGTGCCTTCACTGCACCTGCTTTTGGCTGTATGACAGGTGAGCCAGCCACATTTTAGGCCCACCAGTCATAAATCCAAAGGCAGGTGCACTAAGTCAATGAAGCTGCGTCCATATAGTACTCTCGTGTATACGACTAATATATAGTGGAGTGGTTTTGTTATTCTCTCCATAACAACCGTTTTAAATTGTGTAAGTACGAAACGAAACTCTTTATTTAATGTACAGTGAAGAAAACTAGTACTACTTCCGATGAACTAAACGATCCACACCCACGCGTCCTGGTCGCACTTCCTTTCCTTCACGTGTGGTACACTACCCTCCCTTAAGTGAACAACCACACATGCGCCAAATTATCGAAAACGTGTGAGAGTGTGTACAAATAAAAATTTTAATTTCAATTATCGGAAAGGTTTGAGAGTATTACAAAGTTTGACTTCATCAAATCTAATATCTTGAGTAAATAAAATGGAGGCTACTACGTCCATCCGGGTTTTAGTCCACACCATTTTAAAATCAAAGTTAATAGCTGGACAAATAAAATTACAGGGAGCTGGAGACAAAGTTGTGAGAAGGCTTAGAAATCAATACAAAACTTATGCTCTTAGTACCAACGTCGATCCTTCTTTGAGGAAACATTTGGTTCATAGCCAATTGTGTGATAAAATTGCACCAACATGAAAGACGACTGCGTCTCCAACGCAACCAAGGTGAACTGACGAAGGATATCATCTTTGTGCGTAACAAGCAAAGAGCACTGATGGAAGACAACTTGTTTTTCATTGAAAATCGATCAGCTTCACCAGCCGACGCAACCATGAGGCGCAACCATGAGCATCGATAGGCCAGCGTGGTGATGCATCATCCATTTGGCATCAAGTTTGGGTGAGGCACCTAAGAAGTTCGACAAATCCTCACTGTGGTCTGTTTCTTCTCAGTAATCAAGCTCGAGGAAGGAAGAACCACGTGGCAGAGGACAGTGAGGCGGAACAACAATGGCCATCCAATTTTGTGCAGTTCCACTAAAGTTGAGGAAGACATGCCCGGGTATGGAGACACGCATCGCTGTTTCCAAAAATATAAAAAAGGGTTATAGCGACATCTCAATTGTCAATAAGAATTAATGAAAAGTACACCAACAAGCGAAGCATCATAATTATCTTGATGGGAACTAAACCAGGATACCCGAGAAAAAAAGCATTTCTTCATTTAACCAGTGATAGTACTACCACCATATGGACAATGACCGCACAACCACCATGTACTTTTTGTCGAAACAACATGTATACCTCCACCGAGGCATAAATTAGGACAACTTTTCGAGTGGCATTTCCTCTATAATAGTACTAGTAGGTGATGTTGGACCAGCCGAAAAACCATAGCTACTATGCATGGGGAGCTGGGGAGTAGTCGCATAGAAGAAAACCCACGTGGGCGACCTGGGGAGCTGGACCAGTACAAGAAGTTATACCTCAGGTGGGCGAGATGTCGTTTAGGCGGGCGGGCGGGATCTGCCCACACGACGGCAGCAAACAAGGGCACGGAGGATCTTCGTCCGCGCCAGCGCTGGCTCCGAGAGGACGGTGCACAACGGCTTCCTCCGTTACCGACGGCGACAACGTCAACGCTGGACCTCCTCACGTCCCGCAGCGGGCGGGATTCGGCCGGATCTGTGACCACCGGTGAGGAGAGAGATAGAGTGGACACTGTCATCTTGTTTTGATATGGAGAGGGTGAGAGAGCGAGACGCGAGAAACTCTATCAAACAAGAGGCTATAATGGAGTAAAAAAATCTCTCCGTAGCAGAGGTTTTAAATAGAATACGCGTGTTCCCGGAAAAAAGAAACGAAAATTAGCAGACAATTTTTTAAGGGTCTGTCTAGGACACATCTAGATGTGACATAGTTATGTCACATCTAAGTTGATGTCCACTCTGTTTGTGGTCTATTTTTTCCTATTTTTTTTGTTTCTTGTTGCTACATTATATACTTGTGGGAGCTTAGATGTGATATCCTTAAATAACATCTAGATGTGAATTAGACAAACTGATTTTCTAACGTACCAACAAAGAAAACTCGATCAAAAACACGCATCCGCTTCTAGGTCGCGAGAGTCATCGCGCACACACACATAGACATAGACATGCATATCCGTGTTTACGTAAAATTCCATTTCCATCTCCATCTCCAATCATATTTGTCCAACTGGCACATTATTTACGTTGTTAATTATATATGCAGCAATATTAACGTACAACATCTCTTGTTTGCGCACGTCCGGACCGCTGCCACGGCCGGTCCTGACCAACCCGAACCCTCTTCATCACTTGCGCGTGCTTCCCGCCTGAAACGGTCAATGCCGCATTCATGCCCGGCCAGAGCGGACGCGACCTCTCACTGGCGCCGGCATTGAAGCAGCGCGCCGGCCGAGAGAGCGTCGCCCGCGCCACTTCCGGGTGCACACGGCTGCTCCGCGTTCAAAGGTCGCAATAGCCGGCTACAACATGCATGTAAAAAGTTCTTGGGAGTTCGTGCTACAGCTTGTCGTCCTCCCCCAACTCGTCAATCTCTTCCAGTAGTGCTAGTACTCCATGGCGCGATCCATCGACAAGCAGGCGGAAAGTTATCGTATACTCGGTTTGCAGTGAGTGGCATGCCGAGCGACCGTGTGGGGTCGAGCCATGGAGGAGGGTGAGACACGAACATGACAGGTGTGATTTAAACGTTGGTTTTGCTCTATGGCGCAATCCAACGAAACGAAACGTTGGTTTCTCTCCGTTTCCATTTTTTCTCCGGTAAAACGGAAACTTTCCACTCCATTTTCATTCCTATTCCAAGGTTGCCCCGTTACAACATTCCATCAAATACAAAGGAAAACTAACACGCATGCTGGTGCATCTCAATGATTCACAGATCATAGCCAATACTTACTTCACAACTAAACAAAAAAGTTGTGAGAGCATGTACGAAAGAAAAACTACTGATGGGGTCACTACGACTTAAACCGTAAATCCTGAACATGATTTAATTTCCTGGCCAGGTAGAACCTGTCGAAGGAAAGACGGCTGGCACCCTCGGATCATACGATGCTTTTGTGCAGTTCCACTAAAATCGACCTGAGCATCCCTGATGGCAAAGATATTGAAGAAGTGTGATTAGAATAATAGTACTGGCACTAGTTCATGAAACATAAACTCATCACAAGTAGAAGCCGGTAGAAGTAGAGAAAGATCGACATGGAGATGGAGCTACGGCAGTGGAGCAAGCCGGCTCCAAAAGGAAGATGGACTACCTGGGACGTCGGGCTGTGGCTAGAATGGCAGTTGGGACGCGGCATCGGCCCATACCGCGGTGACCCCTGATTGGGACGCATCGACTGTTGGTTTTCTCCCTCGCCGATGTCGACCGCGTCTACGCAGAACATTGTTCCCTTTCCCCAGCTGCGGGATCAGGCCCGTCGTTCTATGCTTGTGAAGAGAGCAACCTAAGCAAGCAGGCTTGTAGCTTAGGCTCTTGCTAGTGTATGTATATAGTGGTTTTCTTTTTCTCTCCATATCAACCATTTTATATTGCGTACGTGTCATTCAAGAGTGAAATGATGGTTGCTTCTTTCGACTAACTTACTGTGTGATTTGACTGCTCCTTAGTGGCCGCTACACGTACTCCCCCTATGTGTATGCAACAGTCACAGGTACACATGGACGCAAAAACGCGCGCCCCGCCCTAATGCATGCATGTCTGAGCACAAGACGGAACACACACGGTCACGCTCAAGTGCTCAACCTACACGTGCATGCACACACATACTCAGTCAGGGTGAGCTAGTGACCGTATAAACACGGAATATATATATATATATATATATATATATATATATATATATATATATATATATATAGAGAGAGAGAGAGAGAGAGAGAGCGCAATGAGCATATTATGAAGTCCACTGACCGTATTTTTACAAATATACAGTGACAGACAGTGTATTTATCTCGTTTGAAATTAAGCCATATTAACCGGAGAGGAGGCAGTATGGACTAGCATTACTTTCCTGTGTCCTGTCAACTTGCCGAACGAGGAGAAGGTTGCAGGACGGGAGAAGCTTGCGCGCGGTGGCTCTCAGGACAAGGAGAAACTTTTGACTAATGCAAGCTCTCCCTCGCTCAGGCAGTGGACGTGCAACAGTTAATTCAGTGTCAGATTGCCAGAAGCATACACTATACTACTAGTGCTATTATTTTTCGACTTCCTGAATAGGCGAACAGCCAAGCGCAAAGTTTACTAGTACTACTACTATAGTCTATAAAGGTACGTACTATACTAGTACTAGGAACCGGATGCAGGAGCGTCTGCACTCTTATTATAATTTTAAAATGTGATAAAGGAATATTCAACACATTTGGTTCTCTTCGTGGGTTCTCGCATGTGATAATGGAAGTTGATTGCATGGAACACTCGCCACAATTCTCGCTTAATTCTGGCTCATATCCTGTTACAAATAGTAGCGCTTGGTAATATTTCCTCTTTTTTTTATTATCCAGCATGTAAACAGGTCGGCAAACCTTGTGGCGCATCTTCGTGCGAACCGTGCTTGCTGCACTTTGAATGTGGCAGAGAGCTGGCTTGATGAAACACCTCACTTCCTACTTCATTTTTTGCAGGGTACCTCGCTTCCTAGTGACCAGTGTCTTGGCTGATCATCCTAAGAATGCTTATATATGAATAAAGCTCTCTCATTTACCCGCAAAAAAGATTAAGCCATATTAACCGAAAAGGAGGGAGTATGGACTAGCACTACTTTTTGGTGTGTCCCATCAACTCACAGAACGAGGAGAAGCTTGTAGGACAAGGTGAAGCTTGCTTATGCCTTTTGACTAATGCAACCTACCCTCTGTGGACATGCAGCAGTCCATTCGGTGTCAGATTGTCAGAGGCATACGCTGTAGTACCCAACATGCGGAGTACCATCATTGTTTGACTTCACGAAGAGGTGAAGATCCAAGCGCAGTAGTACGAGTAGTACTACTACTAGAACCGCATGGTGGAGCGTTAGTACTCTTATGTTTTTATCTCTGATAAACTACACGTTTATTCCGGAGAAGGGCGGAAAAGGGCAGCCCAACATGTAATGAATGATATCGATCAACCAACCATGCTCGAATATATCTTGGCCTCCGTGCGAGCCCGTCTGTGTGTTCTCGCTCCTCGTCTCTCTCAAGGAACGGCGGGTTGGCTCTTTGCCGTCAATTGAGATCGGTTTGCTCACACTCCTGTCCTACATGTCAGTGATATGCCAAGAGGAGGTGCGTACTTGGTTTTGCACCTTCATACTACTCCTCCCTCCGTCATAGTTTACAGGGTGCACTTCATTATGATGCATTTCTCTCAATGCATTTCCACCACCAGAGAGACTTTAGACACGTTTGGTTTAATGCTTAATTAATTAGGGCGTGGTAACCGCAATCAAGTCCACAATTTTGTCTCCAAGTACTGTACTACTACGGAGTGGAGTAAGTGCATGCATGTGTGTACCCGGGGTGGAAGCACTCCATGCATGTGTGTACGCATTATTCCCTCTAGTAATAGACGCCGTGCTATAACTACCAATGCTATTTTTCAGGCCGATCGCTAGTTGTCTTGGTCCCACAGATTTTTTTTCTTTTTTCTGAAGCGCACTATATAAACAGTGATGGATGGAGTAGTATGAGCGGATTCAAAGAAGAGCGTATTGATGGTTGCTTCTTCAGAGCAACTTACCGTGGGAAAGGTGGGGCTTATGATTTGACTGCTCATTACTCACTATTAATGCGGCGCAACGACCGGGTCGAGTCTCCCATGCGGTTGTGCACTACCCCCTCGGTTCTTAAATATACTCCGGAGTATTTGTCTTCCTAGAGATTTCAACGAGTGACTACTCAAATATTTGTCTTTTTAGATATTTCAAATGGACTGGCACATACGGATGTATATAGACATATTTTAGAGTGTAGTTTCACTCATTTTGCTCCGTATGTAGTCACTTGTTGAAATCTCTAGAAAGATGAATAGAATATTTAGGAACGGAGGGATTACACATAAGAAGCAAAATGAGTGAATCTACACTCTAAAATATGCCCGTTTGAAATTTGTAAAAAGACAAATATTTAGGAACGAAGGAGTATAATTTTGTGCATGGCACATGGACCCGGATGATGAAGAGGCTTCTGGCAATGCTACCAAGCTTCCATCGTTTGTTTACATAATTGACGTACTATACAAATAATTTTCCAGCGACATGAAATTGTACAATGGTGTGAGCTTTCACCTTTTGTTTCGCGTGTCTTGCCATCGATCCTATTTCGAAAACAATAAAAAAACTAACTTCCTTGCTAATGAATGTCAATTATTAGCATATCAGAGCTAATAATTACATCACAACTGAAGATAGAGGTTTGAGAATGTGTTAAATTAAAATTGATCCATGCTTTCATTGGTAGCAACGTCCCCCAGCTCTGTCTAAATCAACAAGGCATGTTGGGAAAAAAAGTAGCTGTCTGGAGCATGCAACATTCCGATCATTTTGTGCAGTTCCACTAAAATAGAGCTGAGCGTCCCTGTTCCAAAGATATTAAGTGTGATTACTATAATAGAGGACTGCTGATGAAACAATAAACACACAAATAGAAGCCGGTCACCTTTGCAGTATCTCTTAAGACTAACTAGTTGGAGAAGATTAGGCTCGGAGTTGGATGAGGAGGATAGAGCAAAACCAATCTCCCTTTGTGCAGTCGCACTGAAATGTAGAGACGTTGCCCGTGTGACATTTAAGTACAACTGCACAAAACACTCTTAAGAAAAAAGCGATTTGTGCAATTCACCAAAAGGTCGCAATAGCAACGAGGTGAAATGGATAGTCCCGTTTGCAAAAAAGAGGTAGAAAGGAAACAATTACTGGCGAATAAAAGTTGATGACACATGCGACGACAAAAAAGAAACATATTCCTTGTCCTAAGGGAAGATAACAACACGGTTATGTTTGTCTAAAATGGTGTGAGGACGAGAATGCAATATGGAAAGTACGCCGGACGAGCTACGTTTTGGGCAAAGAACTATGGAAGATCCACATGCAGCGAAGTGGGAAGATGGGCAGTGGAGCAAGGCCGGAGGGGATACCTGGAGGTCGTAGAGATGTAACTAGGTGAGCGGCGGTGAGCGAAATCTGCGAGCAGGTGGCGTAGGCCCTGCCGCGCCGGAGCTTGGTCAGAGAGAACGGTTGCTGCCTCGGCACCGTCAAACGGAGAAACGATGCACTTCCTTCCTTTCCCCCGGCGGACGGGATGCGGCCGGATCAGTGACCAATAGTGAGAGAGAGAGAGAGGCCACCACACTCCCTTCCCCCGGCGGACGGGATGCGGACGGATCAGTGGCCAACGGTGAGAGAGAGAGGCCACCGCAGCCTTGTGTGAGATACTCTGAAGAGTGATAAACCAGGCAGGCAGGATCCATTGTATATAGTGAGCGGACTACCTTTTTCTCCATAAAAATCGCTTTATATTCTGTGTACGTGCCATTGAGCGCTATAACTTTATTTAAAAATAACGCGGCAATGTGTCAAGTCGAACTTTGTTTCATGCACGCGTGGTACACGACCTCCCTAGGTAAACAACCGCTACAGGCATTCAAATTAGCACGTGGGCTGCCATTTCGTAAAGAAATGAGCTCCACCGTGTACCCGCGCGGGTGTGGCTGGGCACGAAGCATGAGTACATGCACGGTGCACCTATTCTCTTCTTGTATACGTACACCACCTACGTGGGGTTGTGTGAGAGACATACAAACCTAGAGAGATATAGTGTGTGGGTTCTTGAGAGTTTTTGGGGGGGTCAATCAAAAATGTAACATATGCAATGTGTGTGAAATAGAGTCCTGGATATAACATATATATAGAGGGGGCGATCCACGAGAAGAGAGTGGAGGTATCATCAGCTTGAGGTGTCCATAGAATCGAAGAGAGGGATGATGTGTGTGTGTGTGTGTACGCGCGGGATCGATAAAGAGTGCCATCGAATTTGTGTGTGCCCACGTCAAAGATATAGAGTGGCTGGCCTACTGGAACGTGTGATGGGACAAGTGCAGTTTGTCTCTGTGGCATGGATACCTACCTGCAGCGCTCGACTATTGGTGTGTGGTGGGGGAAGAGGGAGGCCCAATTAACTATAGAGGTACAATGGCTGGTATATGTGTGGAGGAGGAGAGAGGCCTACCTCATGTATTAAGGAGATCGATCTGCCTCATGTATTAAGGGAGATCGATCGGCATCCATGCATATGTGCAGGAGAGGAATAAGGTTGGGAGAGAGATAGAGCTAGAGTGTTGGAGGGGGTGGTAGTGGAGTTGCTTCTAACAAATGGTAGGATAGGCTTGCTAGATTTAGCGGAGAACGCCTGCAATATCAATAAGAGAGGAGATGGCTGCTTGTTGTCTGTGCACGTGCATGTGAGAGACGGGTCAGGAGGCATGCACGAATGATGAGGGGGGACGATGTGGCTGTGGTAAGCATACATAACTACATAGGAAGATCAATCGCCCTTTGTTAGAGAAAGGAGAGACATAACTTGTGAGGTACGTCGATCGATGGGGGGGTAGTTAAAGTCGATCTACGTATATGTTGGGAGATCGATCGGTATACATGCATGTGTTTGTTGGAAGCAAATGAGGCACGAGGAGAAGGACAGAGAGAGAGGGATGCATGTAGGAGGTGGTATGAGAGGCATACTATATCGAGGGGGGAGGAGTGTGCGAGTACGAGAACGATGAAAAGAGTGGTGGGAGTGAGGCATGGATGGTGACAAGAGAAGAGGGGAAGCTTGTGTTTGTGCTAGGCACACCTGGCTAGAGAGGCATATCGATCGATGTGTGCCATAAAGAAGGAGCTGGTGGGCCTACACACACCGTGGGTGAACGACCTGAAGTGAAAAGACGAATTTGCGCGATGGAGCTAGAGAATGCTGAGGGAGGGTGAGAGGGATGCGGGCGTGTGCATGCACAAGAGAAAGTTAGCGCTAGCTACAAAGATAAGAGGGTTGTGTGGGTGTAAAAGATGAATAGAGATCATATATACTTCATTGTAAAAAGCGAATTCGGATATTTGAAGAATTTATCATAGTGTTTCAAACCGACGCATGTGTGAATATATATAATGGTGATACACATGGTGTGGTTATGAACATGTTATACTACATTTAATATATTTTATCTCTACTCTTATAAAAAAACGGAGTTGTTGATGATGGTGTGCGTGCCATCCTGCATTATAGGCCGTCCGATTTATATCTGGCGGATAGCAAGGAAACTACGATAGTTGAAGTTGGCAATAATCATGATTGTAGATTCTTAATGAAATAGAGAAACAAATTCAAATTTAGTTCGAATTGTAGCGGTAGTATAGACATTTGGAATGCACTAAAATGTTGGTATGAGTAGGTTACATGCATTATACAGCAAGCGAAAAAATTTAATCGGACATAACATGGATTCATACTCCCTCCTTCCATCTATATAGGGCGTAATGAGATTTTTAAGACCGCCTTTGACTATTGACAAGATTAATAGTACATGACATGCACAATGTGAAAATTATATCATTCAAAGAACCTTTCACAGACGAATTTAATGGTGTGCTTTGTGTAAGTTGCATGTCATATATCATTGCTCTAATATTTGGTCAAAGTTAGCATCGAAAAACACATTAGGCCCTATATAGATGGAAGGAGGGAGTAGCTTTGAATAGCATTTTTATCGTAAAACGGGGCAAGACTCTCTCTTTGTGTGGTGTGAATAGCTTTATTTCTTTTGTTTTCTTTTTGGTTGAGGGAAGTGCGAATTGATTTGGTACGTACAAGTACAATATTACTACATGTTTGGCTTGTCCCTTAAATTCAACCCGCGTCTTGTTATATCCCGAAAATTCAGATATCGTGCTCCCAAAACTGGCGCCTTCACAACCCGCGCCTTGCTATCTCGAAATTACAACGCTGAAAAACTCCCTCCAGCTGCCAAATACCGACACCGAAATCCCCTTCTAACCCTGAGCGAAAAGGGTCGCTAGTTCAAATCGGTGGGGGTACTTTTGTAACACACCCTACATTTTGGACAAGTCGTCCCTAAGTCATGCTTCACCCCTCCCATCGCCCCCTTTTCGCCATTCGAAATCCCAGGCCGCCATAACCTCTCCGCTCCAGCCACGAAACCCCACCCTCCTCCGTCCGCCACATCACCGCTGCCCAGCCGGAGCCTCTTCCCCGACGACGTCGTCCACCGCAACAGCTCGACGTCCCTCGTCCACCTCCACGGATGAGGATCCGTCGTCCATCTTGCCGTCCCGCCGGTTCAGCCGCCCCGTCCTCCACCTCCAAGTAGCTGCTCCGACGATCGCCTCGTCTATCGCGGTTGCTCCATCCCCACAGCACCGCCTTAACCTGCTTCACCGGAACCGCAGCATCCTCACCGACTCCTCGGACGAAGCCGAGGCCTACTCGGCGCCACCAAAGAGGTTGTACACTCATCACATCGCACCTTCTCCTTAACTCGACCTCCCAGCGCCGACGGTGCTCCATCCCGCACCCCCATGGAGCGGCTACCTTGAAGCCGGCGCGGTGATACGTCCATTTTGCATCATGCTTTTATATCAATATTTATTGCATTATGGGCTATTATTTCACGTTATGTCACAATACTTATGGATATTCTCTCTTATTTTGCAAGGTTTACATAAGGAGGGAGAATGCCGGCAGTTGGAATTCTGGGCTGGAAAAGGAGGAAATATTAGAGACCTATTCTACGCAACTCCAAAAGTCCTGAAACTCCACGGAATACGTTAAAATAAATAAAGAAAAATCCTAGCGAAAGATGAAGTCCAGGGGGCCCATACCCTACTCACGAGGGTGGGGGGCGCGCCCCCCTCCTAGGACGCGCCCCCTACCTCGTGGGCCCCCTGGTGGGTCTCCGACGTCCATCTTCTCCTATATGAAGTCTTCTGAAGAGAAAAAAAATCAGAAGTAACCTTTCGGGACGAAACTCCGCCGCCACGAGGCGGAACCAATCTAGAGCTCCGGCAGAGCTGTTCTGCCGGGCACACTTCCCTCCAGGAGGGGGAAATCATCACCATCGTCATCACCAACGCTCCTCTCATCGGGACAGGGCAATATCCATCAACATCTTCACCAGCACCATCTCATCTCCAAACCCTAGTTCATCTCTTGTATCCAATTCTTGTTCCAAAGTCCGGGATTGGTGCTAGTAGGTTGCTAGTAGTGTTGATTACTCCTTGTAGTTGATGCTAGTTGGTTTTATTTGGTGGAAGATCATATGTTCAGATCCTATATGCATATTATTACCCCTCTAATTATGAACATGAATATGCTTTGTGAGTAGTTACGTTTGTTCCTGAGGACAAGGGAGAAGTCTTGCTATTAGTAGTCATGTGAATTTGGTATTCGTTTGATATTTTGATAAGATGTATGTTGTCTAGCCTCTAGTGGTGTTATGTGAACGTCGACTACATAACACTTCACCATTATTTGGGCCTAGAGGAAGGCATTGGGAAGTAATAAGTAGATGATGGGTTGCTAGAGTGATGAAGCTTAAACCCTAGTTTATGCGTTGCTTCGTAAGGGCTGATTTGGATCCATATGTTTCATGCTATGGTTAGGTTTACCTTAATACTTTTGTTGTAGTTGCGGATGCTTGCAATAGAGGTTAATCATAAGTGGGATGCTTGTTCAAGTAAGAACAGCACCCAAGCACCGGTCCACCCACATATCAAATTATCAAAGTACCGAACACGAATCATATGAACGTGATGAAAACTAGCTTGACAATATTCCCATGTGTCCTCGGGAGCGCTGTTCCTATTATAAGAGTTTGTTCCGGCTTGTCCTTTGCTACAAAAAGGATTGGGCCACCTTGCTCCACCTTATTTACTTTTGTTACTTGTTGCTCGTTACCATTTACCTTATCACAAAACTATCTGTTACCACTTATTTCAGTACTTGCAGAGAATACCTTGCTGAAAACCGCTTATCATTTCCTTCTGCTCCTCGTTGGGTTCGACACTCTTACTTATCAAAAGGACTACGATAGATCCCCTATACTTGTGGGTCATCAAGACTCTTTTCTGGCGCCGTTGCCGGGGAGTGTAGCGCCTTTGGTAGGTGGAATTTGGTAAGAAAAAAAATTATTTAGTGTGCTGAAATTTACTGTCACTTGTTACTATGGAAAGTAATTCTCTGAGGGGCTTGTTAGGGTATCTTCACCCGTCCAAAGAAACAAAGAGTTGCTCCTAAACCTACTGAACCTATTGAAAATGAAACTCCTTTTGTATTTCCTTCGGGTATGATGGAAAAACTGCTAGCTAAACCTTTTACAGGAGATGGAACAAAGCATCCTGATGAGCACTTATTATATGTGGATGAAGTTTGTGGATTATTTAAGCTTGCAGGTGTACCCGATGATGTTGCTAAGAATAAGGTCTTCCCTTTATCTTTGAAGGAAGACGCATTGATATGGTATAGGCTATGTGATACGAGATCGTGGGACTATAAAAGATTGAAATTGGAATTTCATCAAAAGTATTACCCTATGCATCTTGTTCATCGTGATCGCAATTATATATATAATTTCTGGCCTCGTGAAGGAGAAAGCATCGCTCAAGCTTGGGGGAGGCTTAAATCAATGTTATATTCATGCCCCAGTCATGAGCTCTTGAGAGAAATAATTATGCAAAGTTTATATGCTCGGCTTTCTGAAAACAATCGCACCATGCTCAATACTTCTTGTGCTGGCTCTTTTATGATGAAGACTATTGAATTCAGATGGAATTTATTGGATAGAATTAAACGCAACTCTGAAGATTGGGACCTCGACAAAGGTAAGGAGTCAGGTATGACACCTATGTTTGACTGTGTTAAATCTTTTATGGACACCGATATTTTTCATAAGTTTAGCACTAAATATGGACTCGACTCTGAGATAGTAGCTTCTTTCTGTGAATCTTTTGCTACTTATGTTGATCTCCCTAAGGAGAAGTGGTTTAAATATCATGCTCCCATAGAAGTAAAAGTAGCTGCACCTATTAAAGTTGAAGAAAAGACTATCACTTATAATGATCCTATTGTTCCTGTTTCTTATGTTGAGAAACCACCTTTCCCTGTTAGAATAAAGGATCATGCTAAAGCTTCAACTGTTGTTCGTAAAAGCAATATTAGAACTTATACACCTCCTGAGCAAGTTAAAGTAGAACCTAATATTGCTATTGTTAAAGATCTCTTGTCTGATAATATTGATGGGCATGTTATTCAGTTCGATGGTGAAACTGCTAGAATTGCTAAGCCTTGTGATAAAGATAAACATAGACCTGTGGTAGGCGTGCCTGTTATTTCTGTTAAAATAGGAGATCATTGTTATCATGGCTTATGTGATATGAGTGCTAGTGCTAGTGTTATACCTTATGACTTGTTTGAAGAAATTAAGCATGAAATTGCACCTGCTGAGATAGAAGATATTGATGTCACAATCAAGCTTGCTAATAGAGATACTATTTCACCAATTGGGATTGTTAGAGATGTTGAAGTCTTGTGTGGGAAAACTAAATATCATGCTGATTTTCTTGTTCTCACTTCTCCACAAGATAGCTTTTGTCCCATTATATTTGGTAGACCCTTCTTGAATACTGTTAATGCTAAGATAGATTGCGAAAAGAATGTTGTTACTATTGGCTTGGATGATATGGTTCATGAGTTTAATTTTTCTAAATTTAGTAAACAACATCATGAGGAAGAATTGCCTAGTAAGGATGAAATTATTGGTCTTGCTTCTATTGCCGTACCTCCTAGTGATCCTTTAGAGCACTATTTGTTAGACCATGAAAATGATATGTTTATGAATGAAAGAAGGGAAGTAGATGAAGTATTCTTTAAATAGGAACCTATTCTGCAACACAATTTGCCTGTTGAAATTTTAGGGGATCCTCCTCCACCCAAGGGTGATCCCGTGTTTGAGCTTAAACCGTTGCCTGATAATTTTAAATATGCTTATCTTGATGAAAAGAAGATATATCCTGTTATTATTAGTGCTAAACTTTCAGAGCATGAAGAAGAAAGATTATTAAAAACTCTGAAGAAGCACCGTGCTACTATTGGATATACTCTTGATGATCTTAATGGCATTAGTCCCACTCTATGTAAACATAAAATAAATTTGGAAGCAGATGCCAAACCAGTTCGTGATCCTCAACGATGTCTGAATCCTAAAATGAAGGAAGTGGTAAGGAAAGAAATACTAAAGCTTCTGGAGGCAGGTATAATTTATCCCGTTGCTGATAGTCAGTGGGTAAACCCTGTCCATTATGTCCCTAAGAAAGGAGGTATTACTGTTGTTCCTAATGATAAAGATGAATTGATTCCACAAAGAGTAATTACAGGTTATAGGATGGTAATTGATTTCCGCAAATTAAATAAAGCTACTAAGAAAGATCATTACCCCTTACCTTTTATTGATCAAATGCTAGAAAGATTATACAAACATACACACTATTGCTTTCTAGATGGTTATTCTGGTTTCTCTCAAATACCTGTGTCGGCTAGAGATCAATCAAAGACTACTTTTACATGCCCTTTTGGTACTTTTGCTTATAGACGTATGCCTTTTGGTTTATGTAATGCACCTGCTACCTTTCAAAGATGCATGATGGCTATATTCTCTGACTTTGGTGAGAAGATTTGTGAGGTTTTCATGGACGACTTTTCCGTCTATGGTTCCTCTTTTGATGATTGCTTGAGCAATCTTGATCGAGTTTTGCAGAGATGTGAAGAAACTAATCTTGCCTTGAATTGGGAAAAGTGCCACTTTATGGTTAATGAAGGTATTGTTTTGGGGCACAAAGTTTCCGAAAGAGGTATTGAAGTTGATAAAGCCAAGGTTGATGCAATTGAAAAGATGCCATGTCCCAAGGACATCAAAGGTATAAGGAGTTTCCTTGGTCACGCCGGATTTCATAGGAGGTTCATTAAGGACTTCTCAAAAATTTCTCGGCCTCTGACTAATTTATTGCAAAAAGATATACCATTTGTCTTTGATGATGATTGTGTAGAAGCATTTGAAACACTTAAGAAAGCAATAGTCTCTGCACCTGTTGTTCAGCCACTTGATTGGAATTTACCCTTTGAAATTATGTGTGATGCTAGTGATTATGCTGTAGGTGTTGTTCTAGGGCAAAGAGTTGATAAGAAATTAAATGTTATCAATTATGCTAGTAAGACTCTAGACAATGCTCAAAGAAATTATGCTACTACTGAAAAAGAGCTTTTAGCAGTTGTATTTGCTTGTGATAAGTTCAGACCCTATATTGTTGATTCTAAAGTAACTATTCACACCGATCAAGCTACTATTAAATATCTTATGGAAAAGAAAGATGATAAACCTAGACTTATTAGATGGGTTCTCCTGCTGCAAGAATTTGATTTGCATATCGTTGATAGAAAAGGAGCTGAGAACCCCGTAGCAGACAACTTGTCTAGGTTAGAGAATGTTCTTGATGACCCACTACCTATTAATGATAGTTTCCCTGATGAACAATTAAATGTTATAAGTACTTCTCGTAGTACTCCTTGGTATGCAGATTATGCTAATTATATTGTTGTTAAGTTTATACCACCTAGCTTCACATACCAACAAAAGAAAAAGTTTTTCTATGATTTACGACATTACTTTTGGGATGACCCACATCTTTATAAAGAAGGAGTAGATGGTGTTATTAGACGTTGTGTACCTGAGCATGAACAGGAACAGATCCTACGCAAGTGCCACTCCGAAGCTTATGGAGGACACCACGCTGGAGATAGAACTGCACATAAGGTATTGCAATCCGGTTTTTATTGGCCTACTCTCTTCAAGGATGCCCGTAAATTTGTCTTGTTTTGTGCTGAATGTCAAAGAATTGGTAATATCAGTAGACGCCAAGAAATTCCTATGAATTATTCACTTGTTATTGAACCGTTTGATGTTTGGGGCTTTGATTATATGGGACCTTTTCCCGCCTCTAATGGATACACACATATTCTAGTTGCTGTTGATTACATTACTAAGTGGGTAGAAGCTATTCCAACTAGTAGTGCTGATCATAACACTTCTATTAAGATGCTTAAAGAAGTTATTTTTCCGAGGTTTGGAGTCCCTAGATATTTAATGACTGATGGTGGTTCACACTTTATTCATGGTGCTTTCCGTAAAATGCTTGCTAAATATGATGTTAATCATAGAATTGCATCTCCTTATCACCCACAGTCTAGTGGTCAAGTAGAGTTGAGCAATAGAGAGCTCAAATTAATTTTGCAAAAGACTGTTAATAGGTCTAGAAAGAATTGGTCCAAGAAACTTGATGATGCATTATGGGCTTATAGAACTGCATATAAAAATCCTATGGGTATGTCTCCATATAAAATGGTTTATGGAAAAGCATGTCACTTACCTCTCGAACTAGAACATAAGGCATATTGGGCTATTAAAGAGCTCAACTATGATTTCAAACTTGCCGGTGAGAAGAGGTCATTTGATATTAGCTCACTTGATGAATGGAGAACCCAAGCTTATGAAAATGCCAAGTTATTTAAAGAAAAAGTTAAAAGATGGCATGACAAAAGGATACAAAAGCGTGAGTTTAATGCAGGTGATTATGTATTGCTATACAACTCTCGTTTAAGATTTTTTGCAGGAAAACTCCTCTCTAAATGGGAAGGCCCCTATGTTATCGAAGAGTTCTATCGTTCCGGTGCCATAAAAATCAACGACTTCGAAGGCACAAATCCGAAGGTGGTAAACGGTCAAAGAATCAAACATTATATCTCAGGTAATCCCATAAATGTTGAAACCAATATTATTGAAACCGTAACCCCGGAGGAATACATAAGGGACACTTTCGGAATGTTTCGACTCGAAAGGAATAGGTATGTGGTACGGTAAGTAAACCGACTCCAAAACAATTTTTAAGGCAATATTTCTCCGTTTTGGAATATTTAGAAAAATAGAAAAATAAGTAGCAGTCCGGGAAGGACACGAGGGCCCCACGAGGGTGGTGGGCGCGCCCTACCCCCCTGGGCGCGCCCCCCTACCTCGTGAGCACCTCGTGTGCCCTCCGGACTCCGTTTTCTTGCACGATACGTATTTTGGTCGGTAAAAATTCCTTATATAACCTCCTGAAGGTTTTGACTCCAGTATCACGCAAATTTCCTCTGTTTTCGTTTCGAGCTATCCTGCTGCAGATTAGAGCAAGATGTCCTCTCAAGAGTCAGTTGGGCAGAGCCGGGTATCTAACCCGGCACCGGAACCAAGGGAAAACAGCGAAGCTGACCACTTTGGGCCAACAACGGAGGAGGAGATGGAGGCTGACTTGATGAGGGTAGATGCCATGGAGGATCAAGAAGTCACCTCTCGTTTCCGAGCCGGGTTCACGATGGGGGAACTACAGAGCTCAGCTATTTCAAACTCGGTTATCCCTTCCAATGTTAGATTTCTTTCTTATGAAATTATGAGGAGTGTCTCTTGTTCTCCCACAGCTATGCAACACCCTTGGGTGCAAGGAGCTTTGGCCGTCACTGGGAAGCTCCGTAAGGAAATAAAGGACCTCAAGCAGCAAGTCAATAAGCTCGAGGAGGAGAACCGTATCCTGAAGGGAATCATCGCCAATAATATTACGCCAACAACAAAGAAGGAGATATAATCACATGGGTATGGGCACTCCCCTTGGCAACTGCCAAGCTTGGGGGAGGTGCCCCGGTATCGTATCACAATCACAACTCCTCTCTTTACCATTTTTCTTAGTTCGATCCTATTAGTAGTATCTTTATCTAGTAGAATAAAGTTTATGGCATGATCTAGTTTTGAGTTTGGCTTTATGATCTCTCTTTGTAATCGAGTCCGTGAGCTATATAATAAAGATTAGTGTTGAGTCTAGGGCCTGATTATTTTGCCATGATCTTGGGTGAATGAAAGAAGAGATAAAAATAATAAAAAGAAACAAAGAGTTCATATTGATCTTATTGAGAGTAATGGCTTCACATAGAAAAAGTATGATGATTAAAAGTTGTTGGGAGTTGGCAGACATAGCTTTGGTCATCGTTGCAATTAATAGGAAGTAATAAGGAAAGAGAGGTTTCACATATAGATATATTATCATTGACATCTCTTATGATTGGGAGCACTCATTAAAATATGACATGCTAAAGAGTTGATGTTGGACAAGGAAGACAACGTAATGAGTTATGTCTTTCTTATATCTGAGATAAAGTATGTTGTCATGGATCCTCTAACTTGTTGAGCTTGCCTTTCCCCCTCATGCTAGCCAAATTCTCAGCACTAAGTAGAGATACTACTTGTGCTTCCAAATATCCTTAAACCAGTTTTGCCATGAGAGTCCACCATATCTACCTATGGATTGAGTAAGATCCTTCAAGTAAGTTGTCATCGGTGCAAAGCAATAAAAATTTCCCTAAATATGTATGATTGATTGGTGTGGGGGAAATAAGCTTTATACGATCTTGTGATGTGAAAGTAATAAAAGCGACAGACTGCATAATAAAGGTTCATATCACAAGGGGCAATATAAAGTGACGTTCTTTCGCATTGAGATTTTATGCATCCAACCATAAAAGCGCATGGCAACCTCTGCTTCCCTCCGCGAAGGGCCTATCCTTTATTATTATCTTCTAACCTTTTGCAAGAGTGACGGTGATCTTCACCTTTTCTTTTTCATTTTATCCTTTGGCAAGCTCAGCATGTTGGAAAGAACATGATATATATATCTAATTGGATGTAGGGTAGCATGAACCATTATTGTTGACATTACCCTTGAGGTAAAAGGTTGTGGGTCAAAACTATAAACCCCTATCTTTCTTTGTGTCCGATTAAAACTCCATAACCACAAGTATTGCGTGAGTGTTAGCAATTATGAAGGACTAGATGATAGTTGAGTATGTGGACTTGCTTTTAAGCTCTGACATAGACCCTTTCCGATGTTATGATAAATTGCAATTGCTTCAATGGCTAAGATTATAGTTTGTTGGTGCTCAATAAGGTTTCTGATTCATACTTTCGCTTTGTGAATTGATCATCGCTTGAACATAAGTAATCATATGACAAAATCTATATATGGTGCTGTTATGAGAATAATCATGATGCCTTCATGTCCGTATTTTATTTTTATCGACGCCTCTACCTCTAAACATGAGGACATATTTATTGTTATCGGCTTTTCGCTTGAGGACAAGCGAGGTCTAAGCTTGGGGGAGTTGATACGTCCATTTTGCATCATGCTTTTATATCGGTATTTATTGCATTATGGGCAGTTATTTCACGCTATGTCACAATACTTATGGATATTCTCTCTTATTTTACAAGGTTTACATAAGGAGGGAGAATGCCGGCAGCTGGAATTCTGGGCTGGAAAAGGAGCAAATATTAGAGACCTATTCTGCGCAACTCCAAAAGTCCTGAAACTCCACGGAATACGTTAAAATAAATAAAGAAAAATCCTCGCCAAAGATGAAGTCCAGGGGGCCCACACCCTGCACACGAGGGTGGGGGGGGCGCCCCCTCCTAGGGTGCGACCCCTACCTCGTGGGTCCCCTGGTGGGTCTCCGACGTCCATCTTCTCCTATATGAAATCTTTCGATGAGAAAAAAATCAGAAGCAACCTTTCCGGACGAAACTCCGCCGCCACGAGGCAGAACCTTGGCGGAACCAATCTAGAGCTCCGGCAGAGCTGTTCTGCCGGGGACACTTCCCTGCGGGAGGGGGAAATCATCACCATCATCATCACCAATGCTCCTCTCATCGGGAGAGGGCAATCTCCATCAACATCTTCACCAGCACCATCTCATCTCCAAACCCTAGTTCATCTCTTGTATCCAATTCTTGTACCAAAGTCCGGGGTTGGTGCTAGTAGGTTGCTAGTAGTGTTGATTACTCCTTGTAGTTGATGCTAGTTGGTTTATTTGGTGGAAGATCATATGTTCAGATCCTATATGCATATTATTACCCCTCTGATTATGAACATGAATATGCTTTGTGAGTAGTTACGTTTGTTCCTGAGGACAAGGGAGAAGTCTTGCTATTAGTAGTCATGTGAATTTGGTATTCGTTTGATATTTTGATAAGATGTATGTTGTCTAGCCTCTAGTGGTGTTATGTGAACGTCGACTACATAACACTTCACCATTATTTGGGCCTAGAGGAAGGCATTGTGAAGTAATAAGTAGATGATGGGTTGCTAGAGTGACAGAAGCTTAAACCCTAGTTTATGCGTTGCTTCGTAAGGGGCTGATTTGGATCCATATGTTTCATGCTATGGTTAGGTTTACCTTAATACTTTTGTTGTAGTTGCGGATGCTTGCAATAGAGGTTAATCATAAGTGGGATGCTTGTTCAATTAAGAACAGCACCCAAGCACCGGTCCACCCACATATCAAATTATCAAAGTACCGAACGCGAATCATTTGAACGTGATGAAAACTAGCTTGACGATATTCCCATGTGTCCTCGGGAGCGCTTTTCCTATTATAAGAGTTTGTTCTGGCTTGTCCTTTGCTACAAAAAGGAGTGGGCCACCTTGCTGCACCTTATTTACTTTTGTTACTTGTTGCTCGTTACCATTTACCTTATCACAAAACTATATGTTGCCACTTATTTCAGTATTTGCAGAGAATACCTTGCTGAAAACCGCTTATCATTTCCTTCTGCTCCTCGTTGGGTTCGACACTCTTACTTATCGAAAGGACTACGATAGATCCCCTATACTTGTGGGTCATCACGCCGCGGGCGACATGTTCATGGCGGCTCTCCCCCAGTGCGAGGCCCCTTCGGCTGCGGCGTCCATACCAGCCGGATCTGCTGCTGCTGCTCCGGCTCTCTCTTGCTCGCTCGCTCGCACTGCTGCTGCTGCTCCAGCTCTCGCTCGATCGCTCGCTCGCCCAGCTACTGCTGCTGCTCTCCCCCTCGCTCGTGCTGCTGCTCTGCTCTGATTAAGCCACACTTCAGTCGACTGAATCGACTTTTGGGTCAGTCGATTTTCAGGGGTTGGGGGGCTCGCCGGAGTTAAGGAAGAACCACCCGCAGCGGGGATGGGGGCTCGCCGGAGAGGTACCCCACTATCTATCTTAGGGTTCAGGGTGGGGGCGGGGGGCCTAGAGGGCTGGCCGGGGCGGCGGTGGCGAGTTGTTTCGGGGCGGCGAGGCGGCGCTGGGGCCGGTGGTTCGGCCGGTGGTGGCTGGCGGCTCAGGGGGGTGCAGGTTGAAGATGAACTGCAGGCCCTCCCTAAACTAGATGTCAAGTGCCTCTCTGCTACCATTGCGTTTAGTTTCAATAGTAGCATTCAGATTCCACAGTAAATTTCAGTTTCGACAGTTAAGTTCAGAGTCAACAGTTTTTACCTCATCTGTTCTAGTCAGGTGGTTTTTGGTGATGTTAATTTTACATCCATTTTCCATCATCTATTGGAGATGCTATTAGAATCCCACTTGAGATTGACGATGTCTGTCTTGTGCTGCTTCAGCCTTGACGTCTTACGGCTCACAGGAGCTGCTCCAATGACAGAACGATCCATCACAACAGCAGTGCCGGGACGCCGTCTCTGATTCCTCGAGATCTTCCTCCACACCTCCGACAGCCACCTCTGCCTCAACTGCTTCAAAAACCAACCCAATGATGCTTTGAGGTCGACACGGCTCTGACAAAGAGGTTGTACACTTGTTGCATCACTTATTACTATACATTCTCGTCGATCCATTAGGGCTATTTTGGTTCAACGGAAAAATGTCGATCCACTGGTTGTTACCATCACTCTAAATTTTTGCATGCTCTTCTTACATAATTTCACCATATTTTTTTCGTATGCATGTCAGATATTATACATAGTCATGCAGAACATGTAGAGAAAAAGAGAAGAGTTTTGCGCGGCAATACAATGTCATGCAGACATCGCTCTGTGGTGGGTTCAATGGCAAACCCTCCCCACCCCTCTCTAGATTGTAATCCAGAGGAAGATATCTGTTCTGAGGCAGATTCAGACGCCGCTGACCACTCCTATTTACCCCCCAAGTTGTTTGCTCTACCTTGGCATGATGATGTTATTCATATCATGCATATGTTGCCTTGCAGTGCCTACTTTTGACATCATATATGTCATCTGCTTAGTTTAAGCATGTTCTGTAATGCCACCTGTTTAGTTTCTATATCGTATATGGGAATTATGCAGTCTCATGTCTTTTAGCCAGCCATAATATATGTGAAATGTGCAATGCCATCCTGTTTAACCAGGCATCATATATTTGAATGATATCTTGCCCATCCTTTTCTTCATTACATTTCCATTTGTCGACAATGTTTGTACATTAAGCTACTCTTCCTGTGAATCAGCCATTTGGGTGGGAGATGGAAAAATCTGGAGTGAAAACAAGGCCTTGAGAGCGCATGCTACCGTCAAGCAGATCTCTTGTTGGGTCCCGATAGCTCCTCAGAGATGGACTCAGAGACAGATGACCAGTCCTATTCCCCCACTGAGGTGTATACTCTAACTTGGCATGGTTAGACTGCTCATATCATGCATACGGTGTCTTGCATTGCATAGTTTAGACATCATATACACAATATTCAACACCATATTCTTAGTTCAGACATCATATCGAATGCCCTCTGTTTAGCATATAAATCACATATGTGAATTAAATGATGCAATCCTGATTACTTAGATAACATGTAGGTGAATTGTGTCATGCGATCCTGTTTAGTTATTCATCATATCTTTGAATTATGTTATGCTATGCTATCCAGTTTAGATAGACATCATATATGTGAAATTGTGTCATGCTATCCATTTTAGTTAAACAATATATATGTCAACTATTTCATGCCCTCTTTTTTCCACACTATCTATTGCATCTGTCTCTCATACAATGTCTGTACATTCAACTATGTTTCCTATTTATCAGCCATTTGAATTGGAGTGGGTGATGCCAGTATCTAGCGGACTAAAAACACAGTCTTCAAATAAAACAGGGCTACCTCTTGGTGGAGATAGCACCTCGGTTGTACATGCACAAGAACCAGCCCTACCACACATAACCCAAACTCTCGCAGATTGTACCCCTACTACGATGGACAGAGAACCAACTTCACCCAATCTAACCCCAACCCAGCCGATAGTAACCTAGTTCCTGTTGACACAACACCATCTCCACCAAATAGCTCCCAAACAAGAGCAATTAGTAAGGCAGCACCAGTGCCCAAAGGGCCAGTACTATCACGGCGAACCCCAACTCCACCAGTTAGTACGCCTATTCCTGTGGAGGAAGCACAACCAGCTAGTCGTAGTTTAGCATATATCACATTTGATGTTGTTAAATCGTATGTGTGTATCTTCCCATCTTGGAAATATTATATTGAAGATGAAGGAAAATGCCAGTTGCATCAGGTGTTTGTCCAGGAGTTATGTGTAAGTAATGTTATTCATGGCAATTACTTTGCTTCGTCCCATACATCCTACCTCCATGATGGTTATAATACAGCAAATTTTCCCATTTTTCTCTACAGAGAAGGACCGATTTGGAAACTCAGGATGAGGTAACCTGTGCTAATACCTCTGCTATCTTCAAGAATGCTTGGTGGAAGTATCGGAATTACCTGAAGAAAACGTACTTCACCGGCAAAGAAACTCATCAAATTCCCTTACGTTCTCCTGAGACACATTTATCGGACGATGATCGGGAACGCTTTGTTCTGATCTTGGTCCTGAACAAAGAATGTGGTAAGGTCTATGAGCTCATTTTCTATTTTTAAGTATTATATTCTTGCGTCTTATTGTACTCTGTTCATGTAGAACAAGTGCCTAAACCTGAAGAGCAACTGTTCTAATTTAAGATTCCATTGCTATCATACTTCAAAAAAGCTCTAGGCGTTAATTGTGCATTTTGCCACCGCCTTGCGCTTTACTGACCAAAGCGCATGCTTATGCGCAGTTAGGCACAGATTATGCGTAGTTATGCGCAATGCGTTTTCCAACGCCTAGAGCCTAAGGCGCTTAAGCGCTTCGCTTAGGCGCGCTTTTTAACTATGATTGCTTTGCTCTTGTATCACTGTATTTACTCATACAAACTTATTTTTAAATTGAAGGATCCAATTGAAACTCCAATGGCACAACAGGTATGTTCACGTATGTTTCTTTAACAGGTTTGCTCTTATCAATAGCTCTGTTGATTTCAATTTCAATTGTGTATACAGTTGACTTTCATATCATGCACATTACTAGCATCACAACAGAGCCAATAGTGTTGTTGTACATGTAGACCCGAGGTACCCATCTAAAATCTTGTTGTGCCGTGTAGTTTCCCATGCTTTGTATTCTTTCACTGCTGCTTGTCTTGAACTGATATGATTTGAACCGTGTCTTTATTTTGATTTGGCAAGACAATGCAGTGACCATAGGACATAGATATATGTTTGTTTGATGCTTTTATTATGTACTAGTACTTGGCAATAGAAGACTTGGTAGTTTAATCCTGTCCACCTTACTAATGAACTGGTTCAGTGAAAGGAGTTTCATATACTAGTACATTCTAAACTTGTTATGTGTCTGCTTGTTTCTTCTTTTAGAATGCTGACAGAATATTGGGGAAGAGCGCCTTATTAAGCAATGGTAAAGGAAGTAATGCAGATAAGGTTCAGGATAGTGACACATCCTTGTTGGTCTCCAACAAAGCTGATAAAACAGCTAAGGAAGACTATCTTGAAGACAGCGAGACAACCCCAAAGTCCTGTCTTGGTTTAGTGTTCGAGTTACTGGCCACTACCGCTTGCACAACCTATTCAAACTCACTGTCTGAATCAGTTCGGTTTCTTGAGTCTCAACTACAAGCTGAAAGACATCGATCAGTTGTGCTGCGACAAGAAGCGGAAGGACTGCAGAAGTCCCTGGAGCATTCAGATGCATACTTTCTGGTGCAACAACAAGCGTTGGAGGATTTTAGCGCCAAACAGGACAAAGCTAATCAGCTTGCTAAGCTTATTGCCAGCATGGTGGATACCCAGGATAATGTTTCTTGAGCTCTTCTGAAGTTGTTTCAGTTATGCTCTTGTTTTGCTGCCGCGTTTATTTGCACTGGTGGCCAATTTTGACGGCCAGTGTATGTAATGTGCTGCTTTGTTCCCTATATTTGCACTGGTGGCGAACTTTGATGCCCAGTGGATGTAATATGTGTAATAGCGGTAATAGGCTAGCGTTAATTGCTTGCTTATTTATTTCCTTATTGTCTTGTTTAGTTGTTTGCTTGTAGTCACTGCAGTTCTTTTTCTGTTTTTCTAGTGGCCACAATAGCCTATTTTTGGTAACTAGGCCAAAATAATCATGGCAACACACGGACTGTTGTAACCATGGGCCTCCTGCAGGCTGTATGATCCATGGGCCTTTGTCCGACCGTAGGATCCATCGGCCTTCTATACGGGCCTTAGGGTCCATGGGCCTTCTACGGGCCGTAGGGTCCATGGGCCTTCTACGGGCCGTATGATCCATGGGCCTTCTATGGGCCGTACTATCCATGGTCCTCATACGGGCCGTAGGATCCATGGGCCTTCTACGGGGCGTATCATCATTTTGCCAATGATGGGCCATACTATTCATGGACCATAACGGGCCGTTAATAGGCCATATTTGATAACTCTATGAAAACAACCCAACGGGTTTTTTTGACATGAAAACGGCCCAACGTATTAACGGTTCGCAAATGGGCCGACTGCAATGACGGGATGAATTTGGCCCACAAGCAGAAAATGACAGTAACGGGCCATATGTAACCGAATGCTGCAAATGAGCCCAAGAATCAATGGGCCCTGAGAAGGCCGAAAGATAACTTGGGTTGGAAACGGCCCAATGGAATAACGGGCCGTTAATGGGTATAAAGTGATACATTGTTCATTACGGGCCAGTTTCACCACGGGCCGTTAATGGGCCAAGAGTTACAAAGGTCCTCATATGGGCCAAAAGAAGTCATGGGCCACACATGGGCCGGAAGTTAAAATGGGCTGGATCATATTGGACGGCCCAGATGACGCTACTGGGCCTAATTCGGATAGGGCGTAACGGGCCTTGGGTTAGCGGGCTGCAAATGGGCTATATGTGAACAGGCCGTTAACAGGCTTTCCATGGGCCGGCCCGCCACCTTTTGACCAAGTCAAACGGGCTGGCCTTTTCACAGGAATGGGCCTCTGTTGGGCCGTGCCACGTGTCGCCGTATCATAGGCGCCTTCGGTCCAATGAGCGGATGACATCTGTCCCAACGGTGAGCCGACACGTGTTTCCTCCAGCCAATGATGATTTTACACGTGGAAAATCCCCATTGGTCGGGGCTGTTAACGGGTTATCGGATCCAAAACCCGACCCGATAGCTTAACGGTGTTCCGTTACGGTGGATGCCACATGTCGGTCACCCTTAACGAAAGCACTTCTGTGACGCACGGTTTATCGTCATGGAAGTGGACACTTCCGTGATGATAATTTTGGTAATGTCATGGAACACTTCTACGACAACACAGGTATGAGCTTGATTCTGTCATAAAATCGTCATGGATGTACATCCATGAAAAAAACGCGACCTACTGTGACAAACACGTATCATCACGGAAGTTTATTTTTTTGTAGTGCATATTGCACCTGTATCACCATCTCTTCGCCGAACTAGTGCACCTATACAATTTACCATTGTATTGGGTGTGTTGGGGACACAAGAGACTCTTTGTTATTTGGTTGCAGGGTTGTTTGAGAGAGACCATCTTCATCCTATGCCTCCCACGGATTGATAAACCTTAGGTCATCCACTTGAGGGAAATTTGCTACTGTCCTACAAACCTCTGCACTTGGAGGCCCAACAACGTCTACAAGAAGAAGGTTGCATAGTAGACATCAAGCTCTTTTCTGGCGCCGTTGCCGGGGAGGTTAGAGCTTGAAGGTATATCTTTAGATCTTGCAATCGAATCTTTTAGTTTCTGGTTTTAGCACTAGTTTAGTTTATAAAAGAAAATTAAAAAATGGAATTAAGGGTACCTCATATGCTTCATCTTTTTAATGTCT
Source organism: Aegilops longissima (assembly GCA_021605205.1). Taxonomy (NCBI): domain Eukaryota; kingdom Viridiplantae; phylum Streptophyta; class Magnoliopsida; order Poales; family Poaceae; genus Aegilops; species Aegilops longissima. Next base: position 60,476,521 of record CM038678.1, on the reverse strand, counting down.
TTCGTGAAAATGATGGGAAGGAAAATTGTGCTCAAGTGCTAGAAGGATAATTACATAGAATGCTTGGCATAAAATATGTGAATGATGAGCATGATTGCAATGTTGCTAGTATGAATTCTTTGAATACCCATGATGCTAATGATATGCAAAGCCACAAGCTTGGGGATGCTATGTTTGATGAAGATGATATGTTTAGTCCCCCAAGTTTTGATGAGGAAATTTATTATGATGAAAGCATGCCTCCTATATATGATGATTATTGTGATGACACGTATGCTATAAAGAATAATGATAACCGTGAAACTTGTCATTTTGATCTTAATTTTCAATCACACGATAGTTATTTTGTTGAGTTTGCTCCCACTACTATTGATGAGAATAAATTTGCTTACGTGGAGAGTAATACAATTTCTATGCTTGTAGATCATGAAAAGAATGCTTTCCGTGCTGGTTATATTGTTTAATTCATTCATGATGCTACTGAAAATTATTATGAGGGAGGAATATATGCTTGTAGGAATTGCAATAATATCAAGTTTCCTCTCTATGTGCTTAAAGTTTTGAAGTTATGCTTGTTTTACCTTCTATGCTAGTTGATTATTGTTCCCATAAGTTGTTTGCTCACAAAATACCTATGCATAGGAAGTGGGTTAGACTTAAATGTGCTACTCATATTCTTCATGATGCTCTCCTTATGTTTCAATTCCTATCTTTTATGTGAGCATCATTGAAATCATCATGCCTAGCTAGGGGCGTTAAACGATATCGCTTGTTGGGAGGCAACCCAATTTTACTTTAGTTTTTTGCTTTTTGGTTCTGTTTAGTAATAAATAATCCATCTAGCTTCTGTTTAGATGTGGTTTTTTGTTTTAATTAGTGTTTGTGCCAAGTAAGACCTATAGGATCTTCTTGGATGATAGTTATTTGATCTTGCTGAAAATTCCAGAAACTTTCTGTTCACGAAAAAAATTGTTAAAAATCACCAGAACATGATAAAATACTGATTCCAATTGCAGAAGATCCATAAACAAATTATATAGGTTTTACTATTTTGGTAGAATTTTTGGAGTTCCAGAAGTTTGCGTTAGTTACAGATTACTACAGACTGTTCTGTTTTTGACAGATTCTGTTTTTCGTGTGTTGTTTGCTTATTTTGATGAATCTATGGCTAGTAAAAGAGTTTATAAACCATAGAGAAGTTGGAATACAGTAAGTTTAACACCAATATAAATAAAGAATGAGTTCATTATATTACCATGAAGTGGTGTTTTGTTTTCTTTCACTAACGGAGCTCACGAGTTTTCTGTTAAGTTTTGTGTTGTGAAGTTTTCAAGTTTTGGGTAAAGATTCGATGGACTATGGAATAAGGAGTGGCAAGAGCCTAAGCTTGGGGATTCCCAATGCACCACAAGGTAATATTCAAGGATAACCAAGCGTCTAAGCTTGGGGATTCCCCGGAAGGCATCCCCTCTTTCGTCTTCGTTCATCGGTAACTTTACTTGGAGCTATATTTTTATTCACCACATGATATGTGTTTTACTTGGAGCGTCATTTTATTTTCTTTTGTTTTTCTTGCTGTTTGAATAAAATATCAAGATCTTAAGTTATTAAATTAGAGAGTCTTCACATAGTTGCATAATTATTCGACTACTCATTGATCTTCACTTATATCTTTCGGAGTAGTTTGTTGTTTGCTCTAGTGCTTCACTTATATCTTTTAGAGCATGGTGGTAGTTTTATTTTGAAGAAATAGATGAACTCTCATGCTTCACTTATATTATTTTGAGAGTCCTAAATAGCATGGTAATTTTCTTAAATAATCCTAATATGATAGGTACTCAAAAATAGTAAAAAACTTTCTTATGAGTGTGTTGAATACTAAGAGAAGTTTGATGCTTGATGATTGTTTTGCGATATGGAGGTAATGATATCAAAGTCGTGCTAGTTGAGTAGTTGTGAATTTGAGAAATGCTTGTGTTGAAGTTTGCAAGTCCCGTAGCATGCACATATGGTAAACGTTATGTAACAAATTTGAAACGTGAGGTGTTCTTTGATTGTCCTCCTTATGAGTGGTGGTCGGGGACGAGCGATGGTCTTTTCCTACCAATCTATTCCCCTAGGAGCATGCACGTAGTGCTTGGTTTTTAATGACTTTTAGATTTTTGCAATAAGTATGTGAGTTCTTTATGACTAATGTTGAGTCCATGGATTATACGCACTCTCACCCTTCCATCATTGCTAGCCTCTTGATGCACTGCATTGCCCTTTCTCACATTGAGAGTTGGTGCAAACTTCGCCGGTGCATCCAAACCCCGTGATATGATACGCTCTTTCACACATAAACCTCCTTATATCTTCCTCAAAACAACCACCATACCTACCTATTATGGCATTTCCATAGCCATTCCGAGATATATTGCCATGCAACTTTCCACCATTTCGTTTATTATGACACATCATTCATTGTCATATTGCTTAGCATGATCATGTAGTTGACATAGTATTTGTGGCAAAGCCACCATTCATAATTCTTTCATACATGTCACTCTTGGTTCATTTCATATCCCGGTACACCGCCGGAGGCATTCATATAGAGTCATACTTTGTTCTAGTATCGAGTTGTAATCATTGAGTTGTAAATAAATAGAAGTGTGATGATCATCATTTTCTAGAGCATTGTCCCAAGTAAGGAATAAAAAAAGAGAAAGGCCATAAAAAAATAGAAGGCCCAAAAAAATTGAGAGAAAAAGAGAGAAGGGACAATGCTACTATCCTTTGCCACACTTGTGCTTCAAAGTAGCACCATAATCTTCATGATAGAGAGTCTCTTATTTTGTCACTTTCATATAGTAGTGGGAATTTTTCATTATAGAACTTGGCTTGTATATTCCAACGATGGGCCTCCTCAAGTGCCCTAGGTCTTCGTGAGCAAGCAAGTTGGATGCACACCCACTTAGTTTCTTTTGTTGAGCTTTCATACATTTATAGCTCTAGTGCATCCATTGCATGGCAATCCCTACTCCTTGCATTAACATCAATCGATGGGCACCTCCATAGCTCATTGATTAGCCTTGTTGATGTGAGACTTTCTCCTTTTTTGTCTTCTCCACATAACCCCCATCATCATATTCTATTCCTCCCATAGTGCTATATCCATGGCTCACGCTCATGTATTGCGTGAAGGTTTATAAGTTTGAAATTACTAAAGTATGAAACAATTGCTTGGCTTGTCATCGGGGTTGTGCATGATGAGACAATTCTTGTGTAACGAAAATGGAGCATGACTAAACTATATGATTTTGTAGGGACGAACTTTCTTTGGCCATGTTATTTTGAGATGACATAATTACTTAGTTAGTATGCTTGAAGTATTATTATTTTTATGTCGATATTGAACTTTTATCTTGAATCTTTCGGATCTGAATATTCATACCACAATTAAGAAGAATTACATTGAAATTATGCCGAGTAGCACTCCGCATCAAAAATTATCTTTTTTATCATTTACCTACTCGAGGATGAGCAGGAATTAAGCTTGGGGATGCTAGGTACGTCTCCAACCTATCTATAATTTTTGATTGCTCCATGCTATATTATCTACTGTTTTGGACAATATTGGGCTTTATTATCCACTTTTATATTTGGGACTAACCTATTAACCGGAGGCCCAGCCCAGAATTGTTGTTTTTTTGCCTATTTCAGTGTTTCGAAGAAAAGGAATATCAAATGGAGTCGAAACGGAATGAAATCTTTTGGAGAAGTTATTTTCTGAAGGAAAGCAACCCGGGAGACTTGGAGTCCACGTCAAGGAAGCTTCGAGGAAGCCACGAGGTAGGGGGCGCGCCCACCCCCCTCGGACGCGCCTTCCACCCTCGTGGGCCCCTTGTGGCTCCCCTGACATACTTCTTCCTCCTATATATATCCATATACCCTAAAAACTTTGGGGAACAAAATAGATCGGGAGTTCCGCCGCCGCAAGCCTCTGTAGCCACCAAAAACCAATCGGGACCCTGTTCAAGACCTGCCGGAGGGGGGATCCCTCACCGGTGGCCATCTTCATCATCCCGGCACTCTCCATGACGAGGAGGGAGTAGTTCACCCTCGGGGCTGAGGGTATGTACTAGTAGCTATGTGTTTGATCTCTCTTTCTCGTGTTCTTGATTTGGCACGATCTTGATGTATCGCGAGCTTTGCTATTATAGTTGGATCTTATGTTGCTTCTCCCCCTCTACTCTCTTGTAATGGATTGAGTTTTCCCTTTGAAGTAATCTTATCGGATTGAGTCTTTAATGACTTGAGAACACTTGATGTATGTCTTGCCGTGCGTATCTGTGGTGACAATGGGATATCACGTGATTCACTTGACGTATGTTTTGGTGATCAACTTGCGGGTTCCGCTCATGAACCTATGCATAGGGGTTGGCACACGTTTTCGTCTTGATTCTCCGGTAGAAACTTTGGGACACTCTTTGAAGTACTTTGTGTTGGATTGAATAGATGAATCTGAGATTGTGTGATGCATACGTATAATCATACCCACGGATACTTGAGGTGACATTGGAGTATCTAGGTGACATTAGGGTTTTGGTTGATTTGTGTCTTAAGGTGTTATTCTAGTACGAACTCTAGGGCTGTTTGTGAAACTAATAGGAATAGCCCAACGGATTGATTGGAAAGAATAACTTTGAGGTCGTTTCGTACCCTACCATAATCTCTTCGTTTGTTCTCCGCTATTAGTGTCTTTGGAGTGACTCTTTGTTGCATGTTGAGCGATAGTTATATGATCCAATTATGTTATTATTGTTGAGAGAACTTGCACTAGTGAAAGTATGAACCCTAGGCCTTGTTTCCTATCATTGCAATACCATTTATGCTCACTTTTATCTTTAGTTACCTTGCTGTTTTTATATTTTCAGATTACAAAAACCTATATCTACCATCCATATTGCACTTGTATCACCATCTCTTCGCCGAACTAGTGCACCTATACAATTTACCATTGTATTGGGTGTGTCGGGGACACAAGAGACTCTTTGTTATTTGGTTGCAGGGTTGTTTGAGAGAGACCATCTTCATCCTACGCCTCCCACGGATTGATAAACCTTAGGTCATCCACTTGAGGGAAATTTCCTACTGTCCTACAAACCTCTGCACTTGGAGGCCCAACAACATCTACAAGAAGAAGGTTGTGTAGTAGACATCACGATCCCCTATACTTGTGGGTTATCAAGACTATTTTCTGGCGCCGTTGCCGGGGAGCATAGCTCTATTCTTTCAGTCACTTGGGATTTATATCTGCTGGTCACTATGAAGAACTTGAAAGACGAGAAAACAAAAATTTATCCCTCAACTACGAGGGAGGTAAGGAACTGCCTTCTAGCTCTGCACTTGATTCACCTTCTGTTTTGAGTAAGCTTGCGACACCTTAACCTGCTTCTGCTATTAATTCTGATATGTTGCATGTTATTGATGATGCCACTTCTGTTATGCATGATACTTACGATGAAACTACTTCTATGCTTGATACTACTGTGCCACTTGGTGAATTTCTTGATGAACAACTTGCTAGGTCTAGAGAGAATGAAATTATTGAAACTGATAATATTGATGAGAGTGATGATGAAGACTCTCCCCATAAATATGAATTTCCTATTGTGCCTGAGGGCTACGTTATGGATGAAGAAACTGCTAGGGACTTTCTTGCTTGCAATGATAGAAGTGATCTTAAGAAATTATTAGCTAAGCTTAAACAAAAAACTTTGAATGCTAGAATGTAATATGATCCTGCTTATGCTACTTCACCTATCTTTGTTACTGATAAGTATTATGAATTCTCTATTTATCCTGATATAATTACTTTGGTTGAATCTGATCCTTTCTATGGCTATGAATCTGAAACTGTTGTGGCACATCTTACTAAATTAAATGATATAGCTACCCTGTTCACTAATGATGAGAAATCTCACTACTATTATATCCTTAAGATATTTCTGTTCTCATTAAAGGGTGATGCTAAGATATGGTTTAATTCTCTTGATCCTGGTTGTGTGCGTAATCCCCAGGATATGATTTATTACTTCTCTGCTAAATATTTCCCCGCTCATAAGATACAAGGTGCTTTAAGGGAAATATATAATTTTGTGCAAATTGAAGAAGAGATTCTCCCACAATCTTGGGGGAGGCTTCTCCAATTACTTAATGCTTTGCCTGATCATCCTCTCAAGAAAAATGAAATACTTGATATCTTTTATAATGGACTAACCGATGCCTCCAGAGACAACCTGGATAGTTGTGTTGGTTCTGTTTTCAGGGAAAGAACACCGGATGAAGCTGAAATTCTATTGAATAATATGTTGACCAATGAAAATAATTGGACACTTCCTGAGCAGCTCCTAAGCCAACTCCGAAGAAAAGGGGTGTTCTATTTCTCTGTCCTGAAGATATGCAAGAGGCAAAGAAATATATGAAAGAAAAGGGTATTAAAGCTGAAGATGTTAAGAATTTACCTCCTACTGAAGAAATACATGGTCTTAATTTACCGCCTGTTTAAGAAATACATGGTATTAATTCATCACCTATTGAAGAAACACATGGTCTTGATAACCCGACACAGGTAGTAAAGGTAAATTCTCTCTATAGATATGATAAAGCTGAAATCCCTCCTACTAAGTTTGCTAGCCAATGTTTGGATGAGTTTGATAACTTTATGGTTAAGCAAGAATATTTCGATGCTTATTTTGGTAGACAATTGAAACACAATGCTTATATGATTGAACACTTGAGTGATTATATGTCTAGATTTAAAGTTGAACTTAAACTCATTATTAAACATGCTTCTACGGTTACCACTCAAGTAGAACAGGTACTTAAAGCTCAGAATGATTTGCTCAATGAATTGAATAGTAAGGATAATGATTTTTCTATTAGAGTGGCTACTAGAACTGGTAAGATGACTCAGGAACCTTTGTATCCTGAAGGCCATCCTAAGAGAATTGAGCAAGATTCTCAGAGAAATAATATAGATGCACCTAGTCCTTCTAAAAAGAAGAAAAAGAAAAAAGATAGGACTTTGCATGCTTCTAGTGAACCTGTTATAGACACACCTGAGAATCCCAATGATATTTCTATTTCTGATGCTGAAACACAATCTGGTAATGAACATGAACCTAGTGATAATGTTAATGATGATGCTCATGTTGATGCTTAACCTAGCAATGATAATGATGTAGAAATTGAACCTGCTGTTGATCTTGATAACCCACAATCAAAGAATTAAAGTTATGATAAGGGAGACTTTGTTGCTAGGAAGCACGGTAAAGAAAGAGAACCGTGGGTTCAGAAACCCATGCCTTTTTCTCCTAAACCATCCAAGAAAAAGGATGATGAGGATTTTGAGCGCTTTGCTGAAATGATTAGACCTATCTTTTTGCGTATGCGATTAACTGATATGCTCAAAATGAATCCTTATGCTAAGTACATGAAAGAAATTGTTACAAACAAAAGAAAGATACCGGAAGCTGAAATTTCCACCATGCTTGCTAATTATACTTTTAAGGGTGGAATACCTAAGAAACTTGGAGATCCAGGAGTACCCACTATACCATGCTCCATTAAAAGAAATTATGTTAGAACTGCTTTATGTGATCTTGGAGCCGGTGTTAGTGTTATGCCTCTCTCTTTATATCGTAGACTTGATTTGAATAAGTTGACACCTACTAAAATATCTTTGCAAATGGCCGATAAATCAACAGCTATACCTGTTAGTATTTGTGAGGATGTGCCTGTTGTGGTTGCAAACGTTACTATTTTAACGGACTTTGTTATTCTTGATATTCCCGAGGACGATAGTATGTCTATTATTCTTGGAAGACACTTTTTCAATACTGCAGGGGCTGTTATTGATTGCAACAAAGGCAATGTCACCTTTCATGTTAATGGAAATGAGCATACGGTACACTTTCTGAGGAAACAACCTCAAGTCCACAGTATCAATTCTATTGGAAAAATTCCATCGATTATTTTTTCGAGGTTTTGAATTTCTTCTTCCTACTGTCAAAAAGAGATATGATATTCTTATTATTGGGGATGTGCATATCCCCGTTGAGGTAACATAGTGTTATTCGAAATTTCTCTGGTTCCATGTTATTCGGAATGAGTTTGTTAACAAGACTTGATCAACCTTGTTAGTGGATTCCTTTTGATGAGCATGAGATGGATGAAGTTAGAAGGCACAACCTTCTGTACCCTCCTATTACTTTCTATTATTTAGTTGAAATAAAGTAAAAATAATATTTTCTGTTAGTTTTCTGAATTATCCGTGCAATAAAAAATAACCTGAAAATAAAAGTTCTCCAAATGCCCTGCCAATTTAATATGATTTTTTTCTGGAATATTTGAGAATATTTGGCACTGAGAACACAGCAGGGGGAGCAAGCACCTGGGCACAAGGGTCCAGGGCGTGCCCACCCCCCTAGGCGCGCCGCCCTTCCTCGTGGGCCCACGGTGGCTCGCCTCCACTTATTCCTGCGCCCACACACACTTCTTCTTCCTCCCAAAAAACACCAACCAGCTCAAACACGAGTTCTAGCTCATTTTGCTGTGATTTTCGATCTCCATGCTCTAAGCACCTCTCACAAAACTGCTTTGGGGGATTGTACCTTGATATGTGACTCCTCCATTGGTCCAATTAGTTTTTGTTCAAGTGCTTTATTCATTGCAAATTTGTGCTGCCTAGGTGACCACGTTCTTGAGCTTGCATGTCAAATTTATATGGTTCCAAGTAGTTCCAATACATGATATAGGCTCTAGGTACTTGTAGGAGTAGTTGCTAACAATTTTGTTGAGCTTGGTTCACTTTTATTTGAATTTACTAAAAAAAATAGAAATTTTCAGAAAATGATGAAGAGATTTTTGAGGGGCTCCTCGAGCCGAAGCTCGAAGGATAAGAAAAGTGAAGAAGCGGAGAGGCTCAAATATAATCTTCCTCACACCACGGAGGTTCGGCCGTGTGAATGGCCTTGCGATGATTTCTTGAGAGCAGCCGGGATTTATGATGATTTTTATGAGTTGGTTGAGAATACAGGCCTCACCGACTTCCTCCGTGACCAACGCGAACAACATCTCTTACTCACCAATACCTTTGTGCAAAATTTTCATTTCCATTCTAGGAGGTCACCACCTACGGTGGATTTTTATTTATATGATGAGTATAATTAGATGACCCTTCGTGAATTCTGTGAGGTTTGCAAGTTACCTTTTCCGGGTTTCATAGAGGAACCACATCGTAACGATGTGGAGGGGTTTATTGATACAATTGCTGTAGGGGAAACAAGGAAGGTTTCCGACGCACGAATCACTAGCATACATTTTCCTGTTCTACGTTACTTTGCCATATTTGCTAGTAGATGCTTAATTGGTCACGGAAACTGTGGAAACCTGAGTGTCCCTGATATTATTATTTTGTGCCATGCCTTGTTTCGTGATGATACATTTAGTATGGGCGCTATTGTTGCAAAGCGGTTAAATCTTAATCGCACTAAGGGCCCCATCTTGGGAGGCATCTTCGCCTCGCGCCTCGCTGCATACTATAACATACCTATTAGGCATTATGAGAAAGAAGAAAAATTGCTGCCTTCTATTTATCTAGATTACAAGAGTATGATAGCGCATGATTTTATTGTAAAGAATAGGGAAAGGGCGCTTAAATACAAACTGTTATTTGATAAGAATCACCCTGAGACTATTACCTTGCCTGCTCCTTCCTTGTTTGATTTATCTCTAGGCCAGTATCTTGTTCCGTTGACGGCCATCCAGGCTTACCGGAACCCTACAGAGCTAGAGCCAGAGCCGGAACCACATTTTGATCCTCCATGACAGTCTAATTACCAGTGGGATCCGGAGGCGATTGCCAACCAGTGGCAATCTGACGCTGCATCACAGTACGACCCCAACTATAACTTTGGATATCCGCCAGGCCAGCCGTGGCAATAGACCAACTTAGGCCAAAAGCCTAAGCTTGGGGGAGTACGTATTTCTCACCGACATTACATTTATGTTCACACACACTCATGCTAGTTGTCGGTACTCATACTTTTTCACTGTAATATCCATGCTAGTTTATTTTCCCTTTTTATGCTTTCTTCTTGTGTGTTTGATAAACCTTAAGAAAAACAAAACAAAAATTAGTTGTAGCCTTTAGCTAGTTTACTTTTCATGTTGTAGTAGTAATAATTAAAAGAAAACCCAAAAAGATTTCCTGTTCTTCTTTTGCTTGTTGGGAGCTTTCCCGTGTAAATAGTTTTATTTCTTTTCTTTTCTTTTCTTTGGGGGTCGATAGAAGAAGACCTTGATTAAATTGTTGAAGTGGCTCTTATATGCATTATTGTTGATTTAACCAGGAGCCCATATTGCCTTGTCTTCTCCTATTTATTGAATGCTCGCAGATTCCACCCTAGTCCAATGCATGTGCACTATTATTATTATTATTCACATCATTCGGTCATGCAAGTGAAAGGCAATAATGACGATATATGATGGACTGATTGAGATGAGAGAAGCTGGTATGAACTCGACCTCTGTTGTGCTATGTAAATATGATTAGTTCATCGTTCCTGATTCGGCCCATTATGAATAAACATGTTTGCAATGAAATTAGAGATTGTAGTTGCTTATGCCATGCTTAATTAGCTAGGAGTTTATAATGGTTTACCTTGCGTGCCAACATGCTATTAAAATGGTTGTGATGTGGTATAGTAGGGTGGTATCCTCCTTTGAATGATTCGAGTGACTTGACTTGGCACATGTTCACGCATGTAGTTGAATCAAAATCAATATACTCTTCACTATATTTATGTTCATGGTGGATTATATCCTACTCATGCTTGCACTCAATGTTTATTAATTTTAATGCATGTTCATGACTGTTGTCGCTCTCTAGTTGGTCGCTTCCCAGTCTTTTGCTAGCCTTCACTTGTACTAAGCGGGAATACTGCTTGTGCATCCAATCCCTTAAACCCCAAAGTTATTCCATATGAGTCCACAATACCTTCCTATATGCGGTATCTACCTGCCGTTCCAAGTAAATTTGTATGTGCCAAACTCTAAACCTTCAAATGAAATTCTGTTTTGTATGCTTGAATAGCTCATGTATCAACTAGGGTTGTCCGTATCTTCCATGCTAGGCGGGTTATTCTCAAGAGGAGTGGACTCCGCTCCTCACTCACAAGAAAATGGCTGGTCACCCGGATGCCCAGTCCCATGCTTTATGCAAATCAAATCAAAATAATTGCAAACAAACTCCCCCGGGACTGTTGTTAGTTGGAGGCACTCGTTGTTTCGAGCAAGCCATGGATTGATGCTTGTTGGTGGAGGGGGAGTATAAACTTTACCATTCTGTTTGGGAACCACCTATAATGTGTGTATCATGGAAGATATCGCCATCTCTTGGTTGTTATGTTGACAATGAAAGTATGCCGCTCAAAATATTATTTATCTCTGCTTTAAAATCGAGCTCTGGCACCTCTACAAATCCCCGCTCCCCTCTGCGAAGGGCCTATCTATTTACTTCTATGTTGAGTAATCACCCTCTTATTAAAAAGCACCAGCTGGAGAGCACCGCTGTCATTTGCATGCATTACTATTAGTTTATATTGGGTATGACTATGACTGGATCTCTTTTACCATGAATTACAATCTTTAGTCAGTCCTTGATCTTTAAATGTGCTCTGCATTTATGTTTTGCGGTCTCAGAAAGGGCTAGCGAGATACCATCTTGTTATATCATATCATGATTGTTTTGAGAAAGTGTTGTCATCCGAGATTTATTATTATTGCTCGCTAGTTGATTATGCCATTGACATAAGTAAACATGAGACCTAAATGTTATTGTGAATATGGTTAGTCATAATCTTTGCTGAAAACTTGAATGCTGGCTTTACATATTTACAACAACAAGAGCAAACAGAGTTTGTAAAAGTTTTTCTTTATCACTTTTAGTTTATCAACTGAATTGCTTGAGGACAAGCAAAGGTTTAAGCTTGGGGGAGTTGATACGTCTCCGTCGTATCTACTTTTCCAAACACTTTTGGCCTTGTTTTGGACTCTAACTTGCATGATTTGAATGGAACTAACCCGGACTGACGCTGTTTTCAGCAGAATTGCCATGGTGTTATTTTTGTTCAGAAACAAAATTTCTCGGAATGACCTGAAACTTCACGGAGATTATTTTTGGAAAATATAAAAAATACTGGCGAAAGAATCAAGGCCAGGGGGCCCACACTCTCTCCACCGACCTCAACTCCAACTCCATATATTCGTGTTTGGGGAGAACAAAATCAGAGAGAAAGATTCATCGCGTTTTACGATACGGAGCCGCCGCCAAGCCCTAAACTCTCTCGGGAGGGCTGATCTGGAGTCCGTTCGGGGCTCCGGAGAGAGGAATCCGCCGCCATCGTCATCATCAACCATCCTCCATCACCTATTTCATGATGCTCAGCACCGTGCGTGAGTAATTCCATCGTAGGCTTGCTGGACGGTGATGGGTTGGATGAGATTTATCATGTAATCGAGTTAGTTTTGTTAGGGTTTGATCCCTAGTATCCACTATGTTCTGAGATTGATGTTGCTATGACTTTACTATGCTTAATGCTTGTCACTAGGGCCCGAGTGCCATGATTTCAGATCTGAACCTATTATGTTTTCATGAATATATGTGAGTTCTTGATCCTATCTTGCAAGTCTATAGTCACCTAATATGTGTTATGATCCGGCCACCCTGAAGTGACAATAATCAGGACCACTCCCGGTGATGACCGTAGTTTGAGGAGTTCATGTATTCACTATGTGTTAATGCTTCAGTCTGGTACTCTATTAAGAGGAGGCCTTAATATCCCTTAGTTTCCATTAGGACCCCGCTGCCACGAGAGGGTAGGACAAAAGATGTCATGCAAGTTCTTTTCCATAAGCATGTATGACTATATTCGAAATACATGCCTACATTACATTGATGAATTGGAGCTAGTTTTGTGTCACCCTATGTTATGATTGTTACATGATTGACCGCATCCGGCATAATTCTCCATCACCGATCCAATGCCTACGAGCTTTTCACATATTGTTCTTCGCTTATTTACTTTTCCGTTGCTACTGTTACAATCACTACAAAACCCAAAAATATTACTTTTGCTATCGTTACTGTTACTTCCGTATTACTTTGCTACTAAACACTTTGCTGCAGATACTAAGTTATCCAGGTGTGGTTGAATTGACAACTCAACTGCTAATACTTGAGAATATTCTTTACCTCCCCTTGTGTCGAATCAATAAATTTGGGTTGAATACTCTACCCTCGAAAACTATTGCGATCCCCTATACTTGTGGGTTATCAGATGGCTCTTCGTAAAAGAATTGCAGAAACACAATATGTTGGCCATCTTATGCTCCCATCTCTGATTAAAGCATTGCATGCCAAGGCAAGAGGACTAAAGATGAAATGCTTTCGACCGTCGACATACGAGGCTGAGGTGACATACACTAACTGTCGTTGTACTAGAGTAGGGGTACCCTAGTATCCCGAACACGTGCACGGACAGTTGCAGCACCCCGCGGCAGGGTTTGCCTAGTGACCGCCAAGGTCCTCCGCGGCTCCTTTGGAGCCATTAAAGAACATAGTATTCAAGGCCCCGGCAAGAGGAGCTTGCCGGGAAGGCCACTCAGGGCACGAAGGAAACAAGACCCCGGCAAGAGGAGCTTGCCGGGAAGGCTTGGTGAGCGACAAGCTCCCGAGCGCGACAAGGATTCAGCCGCGGCAAGGTGCTTGCCGCGGCAGGCAACCTCTCTTCATCTCCGCTCCAGCTCATCCGCCAACGTGTCGCCGTGGGGCTATTCCAGGCGTGCGTGTCAAGAGGCCGTGCAGCCAGCGGGGAGCAGCGATAAGCGGCGCTGACAAGCTTACCATCGTGGCAAACGGTGGTGCACTTGACGGTCCCTATTGCCTTTGTTTAGGCGATGTGGACGGCATTTATTGATCTTGTCCTCGCCGTCGAGTTAGGTATATGCACCTTTGTACCTCGTACAAGTCGGTGTACCAACTACTGTTTTTCCATTTGTACCCTCGCTCACGCTTGCCACTGTGGTGACCCCTTGAGCCTATAAAAGGAGGCCCATGTGCAACGTAGAAAGGGTTCGGCTCCGTTCGGTTCATTCGACTCACTCGAGACTACACTCACTCAAGCTAGGTTTTGTAGCTCCCATTGCTCCCTAGCAAGAACATAATACGATCAACCAAGCAGCAGTAGGAGTATTATCTCTCCGGAGAGCTCCGAAGCTGGGTAAACTGCTCGTGTGCATCGCCTCGATCTGCTCTTTGTGCAATCTCCGCCCCCCTCCGAACCACAAGGGACTCGGTCCGCCAGGTCCCATAGGTGTTCGTGGCTCACGATCAGCTTCCCCGACATCTTTGGCGCGCCAGGTAGGGGGCGTCGAGGCTGTGTGAACCTGATCCGGCGTTCACACGAGCAACTTCTTCATCATCTCCATCAACATGCCACCAAAGAAGAAGTCTTCGGCGGCAGCAGAGCCGTCCGCGTCAAACCCACTACCACCAGAGCTGACGAGCGGTGGGGAGGACGCTGGCGGAGGAACCGGTGTCGTCGAGGGAGCCCACGACGCTGCCAAGTCCAAGGACAAGGCGGCGCAGACCTCGGTGTCCGGATACGTACCGCGTCCATCTCAGGAGGCGCGAGACCGACAGCGTCATGGCGCTCGCAGCGCCATACGCTCGTTGGATCAAGGCCAAGCTGGAGGATCCCGAGGCCCTCGAGACCAGCATGCACGCCAGCATGCTGGTACGAGCGGAGTACGATCGCCTGGACGGGATGCTGCTCCTTCTAACTTGGTTAGAAGTCCGAGCACATCCCGTTCCTCGCACCGTACCCCATTGCCACCCACTACTCCAGCGGAAGCCTTGGCGAGAGCTCAAATCCTTCTAGACTACCCTCCAACGGCCGACAAGGTTGACGAATGGAGGGCCACCATCCAGAGTCTCATCGGCTTCGCCAACGGCGACACTCCGCGGCAACCAACTGCATCCTTGCCGCGGCGAGACGACAAGGCACGAGCCGGTGGCGACGAAACCTATGGGGGTGCAACCACCATGCACTCTCCATCCCGAAGGCCAAGATCACCAGCTCCTCGGATCCACCTTGACAGCGACTCCACCGCGTCATCGGATCCACGAGCTCGCCGTGATCAGCACCAAGTTCTTCAAGAAAGGCAACAAGAAGACGCTCGAACTCGCATCGAGCGCCGAAGAGAAGCGCGGCGTCAATCCGACCAGCGCGCTGGGCCCGCTGTCGACATGCAAGCGCCAGGGGAACCAGGTGACTTGCCGTACGCGGTAGGTTGCCCTGCGTTCACTCGTGAGCTGCGGCAAGTCCAGTGGCCTGACAAGAAAAACTTCAAGCCAGATGTGCCAGAGAAGTATGATGGCAGGACACACCCATCGGAGTTCCTCATCATCTACAACATTGCGGTGCAGGCTGCAGGGGGACGAGACGACAAGATCCTCGCCAACTACTTCCCACCGGCATCAAGCCAAATGTCGATCTTGGCTCATGCACTTGCCGGACAGTTCCATATCTTCTTGGCAGATCTATGCCATCAGTTTGTCGGCGCCTTCACAGGCGGCCACAAACCTCATGGCCAAGAGAGTGACCTTCACCTGCTCGCCCAGAAGGAAGGAGAGTCCCTGCGCAAGTTCATTCAAAGATTCAGCCGTGTGCACTACAACATCCCAGATGTCCACCCTGCCGCGGTGATCAGCGTGTTTCATCAGAACGTGCGGAACCGCAGGATGAGGGAGGAGATGGCGATGTGCAAAGTCAAGGACGTCAGCGAGCTGTATGCCTTGGCCGACAAGTGTGCACGTGCTGAAGAAGGAAGAAGACTCCCAGGAGAGAATGCAGAAGCAGGATCTGACAGTGAGGAGACCGCCCCGGCAAAGAAGAGCCGGCGGCGGAACAACAGAAAGAAGAAGAGCAAAGAGGTACTAGTTGTCGAGCAGTCCGGCAATGGAGGTGGCGCCAAGAAGGCCAAGGTTAGTGGTTCCGGCAAGGAGGTTGCCGCTGACACCGACCGCCAAGCTGTGGCGGCCGCCGACAAGCAGGACAGCTCCAACAAACAGTACTGTAAGATTCACCGCACCAAGGGCCATGACCTCCAGAGCTGCAAGAAAGTCGAGCAGCTTGTAGAACTGCAGAAGGCTGAGTACGAGCGGCGAAACAAGGAGAAAGCCCAGGAAGGTGCTGGGGCAGCTACCAAGAAGAGACCCGGCCGGGGAGGACGCTGCGGCAAGGCCAAGCAGCGGCAAGGAGACAGACCTCCCCGCGGCCGCGACAAGGATGAAGACGAAGATGATGATGAAGATATGGAAGACGATGAAGCTGATGAGCAGGAGTTTCAGAAGGCAACAGAGGTTCTCTGCGTTGACGGTGGTGCTTCTCTGCATACCTCACACCGCCAACTCAAGCAATGGATGCGGAGGTTAATGCAGCGAACCATCCGTAGAGTCACGTAGACCTCTGAAGTGGTCCAGCACGCCTATCATCTTCGATATTGAGGACCACCCTGATCGCGTAACTGCGGTCGGGTGCTTGCCGATGTTGGTCTCACCAACTATCCGCAACCTCAAGGTCACCAAGATGCTAGTTGACGGCGGGCCGCTTAAACCTGATCTCATCCGCAGTGCTCCGTAAGCTTCAAATCCTCGACAATGAGCTCAAGAGACGGCACTTTCCAAGGAATCAACCCAGGAAGGAGCAAGCCGAAAGGGAAGATCACGTTGCCGGTAACATTTGGCAGCGAGCTCAACTTCAGGACTGAGAGGGTTACATTTGACGTTGCTGATTTCCCATTGCCCTACAATGGAATACTTGGCCGTCCAGAACTCGCCAAGTTCATGGCAGCCTCTCATCATGCATACAATTTGCTCAAGATGCCCGACCCGATAAGTGTCATTTCTGTTCATGGCGACAAGAAAGATGCTCTTATCTGCGCCGACAAGATTTACCGGGATGCAGCAGCTGCGACAGATAGCAAATCACTTGTCATGAAGCTCCGGGGAAGAAGAAGACCATCTCCGGCAAGAGCTCTGATGCCCACTCCGGCAAGCGCACCTCTTCGGAGTGCTGCTGTCACGCCCAATATGCGACCCTATCCAAAAGGAACTCGACGGTCCCACCAAGGATAGACCCAAGATATTGGAACGCTTTTGCAAGGTGGATATCATTACATCAACATTACATAATAGGTAGGATACATACATAAGGCACAAATGCCACAAGAATACATCAACATCATATACAAGATCAGCATCCGACTACGGATGAAACATAAACAAAGCTCAAACGACATCCACCCTGCTAGCCCAAAGGCCGACCGGAACCTATTCCCTGATCAAGAAGAAGCGGAAGAAGAACTCCAACACAAGCAAACATCGCTCTCACGCCATGATCATCGCAAACCTGTACCTGCAACTGGTGGTGTAGTAATCAGAGCCACGAGGACTCAAAAATCCCATTACCATGGGTATCAAGACTAGCAAAGCTTAAATAGGAAAGGAAGGGGTAAAGTGGTGAGGTTGCAGCAGCGACTAAGCATATACGGTGGCTAGCATACGCAAATGAGAGCGAGAAGAGGAACAAAGGAACGGTCGTCAACTAGTAATGATCAAGAAGTGATCCTGAACTCCTACCTACGTCAGGCATAACCCAGAAACCGTGTTCTCCTCTCGATCAACCCCGAAAAGAGACACTCACGGTTACACACACGGTTGGTGTATTTTAATTGAGATCCACTTCGGGTTTTCTACAACCAGACATTAACAAATTCCCATCTGCCACATAACCGCGGGCACGGCTTTCGAAAGTTCAAACCCTGCAGGGGTGTCCCAACTTAGCCCATGATAAGCTCTCGCGATCAACGGCGAATAGACCTTCTCCCGGAAGCCCGATCAGTCTCGAATCCGGCTACAAGACATTTCACAGCAATAAAACAAGACCAGCAAGACCTCCCGCGTGCGACACCCCGATAGTAGCCGCACAGATCTCGCCTCGAGCCACGACCGGATGAGCAATGACGACGGCAACCGACGATACCCCAAGTTGCCTCGGGCGGCACCGCAAGTGGCACTAGTTTGGACCAACACTTAGACAAGCATTGGCCGGGGGTAATAAAGATGATCCTCGGATGCGCGACTCCCAAGGAAAAAGGCTAGGTGAGGCAAATGTAAAACCAATGTTGGGCCTTGCTGGAAAAGTCTTATTCAAAGCGAACTGTCAAGGGGGTCCCATAAATCACCCGACCGCGTTAGGGACGCAAAATCCGGGAACATAATACCGATATGACGGAAACTAGGGCGGCAAGAGTGGAACAAAACACCAGGCATAAGGCCGAGCCTTCCACCCTTTACCAAGTATATAGATGCATTAATTAAATAAGATATATTGTGATATCCCAACAAGTAAACATGTTCCAACAAGGAACAACATCTCCATGTTCCAAAAAGGAACAAACTTCATCTTCACCTGCAACTAACAACACTATAAGAGGGGCTGAGCAAAGCGGTAACATAGCCAAACAACGGTTTGCTAGGAAGGGTGCAAAAGGTTAGAGGCTGACAGGGCAATTTGGGATGGCTTGATAAACAGGTAATAGGTAGCGCAGCATAGCGAAAGAACGAAGCAACTAGCATAGCAATGATAGTAGTGAGATCCAGGGTAGCGGTCATCTTGCCTGAAATCCCGCTAGGAAGAAGAACGAGTCCATGAAGAAGATGAACGAGATGAAGCCGAACCAAGCGTAGACGAACGAACCCTTAGGATCGCAACGAAACGGGAACTAACAAGAAGAAGCACACAACATAGTAAACACACCACACATGGACAAGGCATGATGCACAACCAAGCATGATGCATGACAAAGCTACATGAAGCTACTCATGGCAAGGGATGATGCAAACAAGAACAACACATCAAGGCAAGTTTAAATGAGGCAGGGAACATCATATAACAATTCCGGTAAGTCCTCATATGCAAATTTCGAAATTGTTCCAGATCTGAATAAACCTTAGGTTCAAGTTTTTAAACAGCAAGTTAAGATGCACCACGATGATCTACACGAAATTCTAGTCAAGTTACATATAAAGTTCATTTAATTCGGAGCTACGGTCTAGAAGATATGAGCAAAACAAGTTAAACATGGCATTGGTGCAAAATGCATATAAACATCAAGAAAACACCTCAAAACAAGGATCCAACATGATAATATGAAACTACATGCAAAATCAAGCAAGTTTCATATAGAGCACACTCAAAACGGAGCAACGGTTCAACACATACACCCTATACAAGTTTAAAGAACAAGCTGTCCAAAATAGCAACTAGGCATATTGCAAGCATGAAAACACTATGCTACAGCATCTCAACATGAAAACAAAAGGCATGAGCATGATGTACAGGTAAAGCATTACAAAAGATGAACACTGAGCTATCTCCAGAAATGACTAGAACATGCTCAAAATGACATGGCAAGATTGCAACTAATAACAGTTTCAGGCATTGGCAGAAATAACATCAGGTTGCAATGTTTAGAGCTATGAAACAACATGTTACAGGAAATTATAATGGCAAAAAAAGGCATGGCATGAATCTACTAATTGCATAGAACAAAAGTCCTTTAGTGACCATAAGCCAAAAAGGATCCGAAAATATAGTAACACCCATGTCAATATCGAAAGTTTCGTTAACAGATTCAGCAACATGGCATGTCAAAAACTGATAACAAGTAGGCATGTTTACAAGCTCAATGCACTCACTACAGAGCATTATATGAAGAACTAAGCATACATACATGAAGAAGACATGGCATAGAAGACATTGATGGCAAGAACAACATCATAGCATACACGGATCAACCACAACAACCTTGACAAAATTGAATAACATGTAAACAATCTGCCAGGAAACATTTGATAGCAAAAGTAGAGCTCGATTGACTCAAGCTAGACTACTCCATAATTGTAAACAAGGGCATGGATGGATAGAGCAAGACATGATTTACAAAACATCCTTACTGAAGTATCTCAAAATATGCATGGATCTCTTGGTAGCATCAAGTTAACATGGCATCAAAATATCAGCTAAACAGGGCTGAAATCAGCAACATCAAGACACCTAGTTTGCATGCTTGTGCTAGTCACCACATAGATCACAAAAATACATAGAAAGCACCACTAGAAAGAAGACATGGCATATTACAAAACACATGTAGGACTCAAGTCCATAGGATGCATACATCAATCATGGCAAAAATGACAAAAGTGCAAGTTCTGATAAAAATCAGAAACTAACATCACATAGCACTCTTCTAACAGAATTTCGGGCATCAAGATGAGCTCAAATGAAAATTATTCAATGAGGTGAAATGATCTACTCTTCGGGACGAACATTTTGACATATTACACGCGCAAAACGGAGCAACGATGACAGAGATATGATGCAATGAAATGGAACAAAATTACTGCAGATTTCGGGACTTAGTGAAAATATCACCTCCGGGAAAGTCAACCCGGGACGGAGGCGTGCGGGACGAGGAGATCCGGGTTCGGGGAAGCCGTTTGGTTGGCCGAACTGGTGGATCTGATCCAGGCCGGACCGGATCCGACTCCGGCGAAGCTCCGGCGAGCTTGAGCTCCGGCGTCCATGGCAGAGAGAGAGAGCGCGGTTAGAGAGAGAGAGAGAGACCGGGAGAGGTGGGGAGAGGAGCAACGGCGAGATCAGCGGCTCACCGGAGGCGCGGAAGGCGAGGTCCGGCCGGCGGTGGCGAGGGACGGCGGGGCTGCGGCGGTCGCTGGCGCGTGGTCGCGGAGGCGACGGGTGAGGCGACGGGCCGCGAGAGGTCCGGCGAGGCGAGGTGGCGGGCCGCGAGGGACGGCGGCGGCGCAGCGGGCGGCGGCGGGCGAGCCTGCCGGCGGCGGCGCGAGGAGGAGGGGGCGGCGGCTGGCGCTGCCGGGCGGCGGGACGAGCGGCGGACGAGGCCCGAAGCGGCGGCGGCGTGGCGCTGGCCCATGCAGCGCGGGCGGCGACGGGAGTCGGGCATGCGGGCCACGGCACGGGCGGCGGCCGGGCGGCGCTGGAGGCGGCGGCGCGCCACGTGGCAGCCCCCGATTGGCGCGGGGCGGCGGCGCGAATTAGTCCGGCGGCGGGGTGGACACGTCCGGTGGCTGCGGGAGGAGCTAGACTAGGGTTTTGGACCCGAAATTTCGAAGGGGTGCCCATATAAATAGGTAGAGGGAGCTAGGAGAGTCCAAATGAGGTGCGGTTTTCGGCCACGCGATCGTGATCGAACGACCGAGAGCATGGAGGGGAGTTTGGTGGGTTTTGGGCCACTTTGAAAGGGGTGTTGGGCTGCAACAAAAGAGGCTTTTGCGGTTACCCTGTTAACCGTTGGAGTATCAAACGACCTCCAAATGATCCGAAACTTGCCAGGCAGTCTACCGGTGCTATACCAAGGCCGCTTGACAAACCTCGGTCCATTCCGAGACCGTTTAACACCCACACATGAAAAGAGGTAAAAGGGGGCGCCGGGAGACATAGGAGTGCCGGATTGCAAAACGGACAACGGGGAAAATGCTCGGATGCATGAGACGAACACGTATGCAAAATGAAATGCACATGATGACATGATATGAAATGCATATGATGACATGGCAAAGTGCAACACGCAAGCACATGACATGGCAACACCGACGAATAACTGGCGGACACCTGGCGCATCGAATCTGGGGCGTTACAACACTCCTCCACTAACAAGAGATCTCGTCCCGAGATCTTAGGACCGAGACGGAAGGGAAAAAGGGATGAGGTGAAGCAATAACTCAAGAGAAGAATCAGAGAATCGAGAGCACTCGAGAAGAAGAGATAAACGACGAGAATGACGAGAATCGAAAGCTCACGAAATCAGATAGACTATGAAAGCACTCGTTCTAACCGGAGTGGTTAGACTGAGAAAAGAAACGAATAATACTGAAACGATTTAGGCAGCACTACGGCTAAAACATGGAGGAATAGAGCACGAACTTGAGAGGATGGAATGATACTTGATGAAGACATGACACAAAACCTCCGGAAAGAATTGAAAGAATTGAATGAAAATAACTTAGAAGGGAGGATTGAACAGAGTTGTTGAGAAAATCAACAAAGAAAGAATAAGCTTGTTGTGGACTTATGGAAAACATCTCGAAATTAATGAGGTGATAACCAGCCGCAAACGGAAATGATTGAATAGCTGAGCAAAACGTAGGAATGCAAAACTCCACTTTCCAAGAAAATGAAGAATTCTTTGCACTTCGAGACGCGAGAAGAAAAGGTACTTGAATTCCACCAAAATATTGATGAAACTCTCGAAGAAAGAATTAAATCATGAAGAACCACCGTGAAGAACTCCGGTAACAAAAGGATTATGAGGTAAAATGAAGGATGAAAGAATAAGATGAGCCTGCGATGAATTAGATGGAGGATTCCGACGAAATGGCCGAGGAAAAATAATTGAACACCGGAAGAGAAAAAATGAAGACACTTGAACTAGAATTTATTCATCAAGAACAAACTCCGAAGGAAAGATTAACCACTTGGATGCAATAAGAATAAGATTTATTGTATGCTTATCCTTCATCAAATTAAATTGATGACCAACAATGGATTTGGCATGCAACTAATTCTTCTTGAAAAAGAATTGAGAAGTGACATAGCGCCACCTTGAGAAGGACTTCATGAATCACCGGTAGGTTTGGAAGGAACGAATGAATTAATATGATAAACAAGGAAAAAGAATCTTGACCGAACCACCGTTAGAAATGAAAATGAACGAAGAGAAGAGAACGAATCACCGGAAAGAATTAGAAAAGCACGAAGATACTTGAGGGAATTAAAATGCAAGAGAACGAAGAGATCGCGAACTGATTGAAGAAAACTTGAACAAGGCACCGGAAGAATATTGAGACGAACGAAGGGGTACGAATAAGGAATAATTGGAGAACGGATTTGAAAACTTAGAACGAGGAAATCTTCCGAAAAGATGACCTCCGGATGATCGAGAGGGAAAGCAACACCTGAAATACTCCGGATTGATGAAAAGAATTGAACGACTGGAAACAAATAGATAGGATAACATCGAGCTAGCACCGCGGATCTCCGGGAGAACGGACAAGATTTAGAAGAAGAAAAAACTCTTCTTTGGTCTTGAAATGACGACGAGAAACACCACCAAAATTACTGAGGTACTCCGGGAGAATGAAAAGCGAAGAGGTTGAGCCAACAATGAAAAGATTTGAAATCGATCTTGGAGATGGCATCTGACTGATGAAATTCATACTTACGTCAAATTTCGAAAAGAATTTGAGAATAACTCCGGGGAAATTAGAAGAGTTAGGTAAGATCCTGGGAAAAGACCTGTGGGTTAGGGCCCACTAAAAGAAAAACACCGTTGGAAAAGGAGGTTGAATAGATAGATGATGCACCGGAA
The DNA here is from genome assembly GCA_021605205.1 of Aegilops longissima. Taxonomy (NCBI): domain Eukaryota; kingdom Viridiplantae; phylum Streptophyta; class Magnoliopsida; order Poales; family Poaceae; genus Aegilops; species Aegilops longissima. The sequence continues at coordinate 60,452,944 of CM038678.1, read as the reverse complement.
CAATTGAGATATTTGCATGAGGTGACAACCTCGGATTAATTAGAACACAGACGAATCTCCTGATATGTCTTGAGCACTCCGGAAGGACTAAATGGCGAGAGGCGGACGAGCAAAGAAAACACTTGATCCGAGGAAAAGAATATAATTAACCCGAAAACTTGAATTGAGTGCACCGGAAAAAGAAATGGATGAAGAATGACGAACGAGACGAGAATTCACCGGTTGAAATAATTGAGGGAAGACTGAAGAGACTCCACACGAATGAAATTTATGGTCGGAAGAAACTCGAACTCCGGGAATAATAGGGTGGAGGGCGGAAAAAACAAAGGCAACTTGGAAGGAAAACCGATTTAATATCTTGAAGGGGAAACACCGTTGAAATCATGGAGGAAAAAGGCAAAGACTTCACACGAGTAGAAAGGATACTCGACACGGACTCCGTTCCGAGAAGAAGAAGGTGGGCGGTGGGAAAAACAAGGACAACTTCGACAAGGAAAACAACGACGCCGGTGGAAGAACTGAGGATTGAACCCAAAGATGAAGAGGGTCGAGTCGACTTGACGAGAAATGCACCGGATAAAAAGAGATGAGAACCAATGATCGGAAAACCAACTGCGTGATCCTAAAGAAAAATTTTGAAGGGGAAGAGGAGTAATTCAAAACACCTACGTCAACATTCCTCACCAGAGCGATTTAAGGCAGAGGAGTAAAAGAAATCCTACTCTCGATATAACTAGACTCGAAAACAATTTTCTTCTAGACTCAACATCGGCCAAACTACACGATCAATCAAGGGGCTCCTAGGGTCGGTCGAGGCTCGATACCAACTTGTCACGCCCAATATGCGACCCTATCCAAAGGAACTCGACGGTCCCACCAAGGATAGACCCGCATATTGGAACGCTTTTGCAAGGTGGATATCATTACATCAACATGACATAATAGGTAGGGATACATACATAAGGCACAAATGCCACAAGAATACATCAACACCATATACAAGATCAGCATCCGACTACGGATGAAACATAAACAAGCTCAAACGACATCCACCCTGCTAGCCCAGGCTGCCGACCGAACCTATTCCCCGATCAAGAAGAAGCGTAAGAAGAACTCCAACACAAGCAAACATCGCCTCACGCCATGATCATCGCAAACCTGTACCTGCAACTGGTGGTGTAGTAATCTGTGAGCCACGAGGACTCAACAATCCCATTACCATGGGTATCAAGACTAGCAAAGCTTAAATAGGAAAGGAAGGGGTAAAGTGGTGAGGTTGCAGCAGCGACTAAGCATATATGGTGGCTAGCATACGCAAATGAGAGCGAGAAGAGGAACAAAGGAACGGTCGTCAACTAGTAATGATCAAGAAGTGATCCTGAACTCCTACCTACGTCAGGCATAACCCAGAAACCGTGTTCTCCTCTCGATCAACCCCGAAAAGAGACACTCACGGTTACACACACGGTTGGTGTATATTAGTTGAGATCCACTTCGGGTTTTCTACAACCGGACATTAACAAATTCCCATCTGCCACATAACCGCGGGCACGGCTTTCGAAAGTTCAAAACCTGCAGGGGTGTCCCAACTTAGCCCATGATAAGCTCTCGCGATCAACGAAGAATAGACCTTCTCCCGGAAGCCCGATCAGTCTCGAATCCGGCTACAAGACATTTCACAGCAATAAAACAAGACCAGAAGACCTCCCGGCGTGCGACACCCTCGATAGTAGCCACAGATCTCGTCTCGAGCCACGACCGGATGAGCAGACGTCGGCAACCGACGATACCCCAAGTTGCCTCGGGCGGCACCGCAAGTGGTTCTAGTTTGGACCAACACTTAGACAAGCATTGGCCCGGGGTAATAAAGATGACCCTTGGGATGCGCGACTCCCAAGGAAAAAAGGCTAGGTGAGGCAAATGTAAAACCAATGTTGGGCCTTGCTGAAAAGTCTTATTCAAAGCGAACTGTCAAGGGGGTCCCATAAATCACCCGACCGCGTTAGGGACGCAAAATCCGGGAACATAATACCGATATGACGGAAACTAGGGCGGCAAGAGTGGAACAAAACACCAGGCATAAGGCCGAGCCTTCCACCCTTTACCAAGTATATAGATGCATTAATTAAATAAGATATATTGTGATATCCCAACAAGTAAACATGTTCCAACAAGGAACAACATCTCCATGTTCCAAAAAGGAACAAACTTCATCTTCACCTGCAACTAACAACGCTATAAGAGGGCTGAGCAAAGCGGTAACATAGCCAAACAACGGTTTGCTAGGAAGGGTGCAAAAGGTTAGAGGCTGACAGGCAATTTGGGATGGCTTGATAAACAGTAATAGGTAGCGCAGCATAGCGAAAGAACGAAGCAACTAGCATAGCAATGATAGTAGTGAGATCCAGGGTAGCGGTCATCTTGCCTGAAATCCCGCTAGGAAGAAGAACGAGTCCATGAAGAAGATGAACGAGATGAAGCCGAACCAAGCGTAGACGAACGAACCCTTACGATCGCACCGAAACGGGAACTAACAAGAAGAAGCACACAACATAGTAAACACACCACACATGGACAAGGCATGATGCACAACCAAGCATGATGCATGACAAAGCTACATGAAGCTACTCATGGCAAGGGATGATGCAAACAAGAACAACACATCAAGGCAAGTTTAAATGAGGCAGGGAACATCATATAACAATTCCGGTAAGTCCTCATATGCAAATTTCGAAATTGTTCCAGATCTGAATAAACCTTAGGTTCAAGTTGTTAAACAGCAAGTTAAGATGCACCACGATGATCTACACGAAATTCTAGTCAGGTTACATATAAAGTTCATTTAATTCGGAGCTACGGTCTAGAAGATATGAGCAAAACAAGTTAAACATGGCATTGGTGCAAAATGCATATAAACATCAAGAAAACACCTCAAAACAAGGATCCAACATGATAATATGAAACTACATGCAAAATCAAGCAAGTTTCATATAGAGCACACTCAAAACGGAGCAACGGTTCAACACATACACCCCATACAAGTTTAAAGAACAAGTTGTCCAAAATAGCAACTAGGCATATTGCAAGCATCAAAACACTATGCTACAGCATCTCAACATGAAAACAAAAGGCATGGGCATGATGTACAGGTAAAGAATTACAAAAGATGAACACTGAGCTATCTCCAGAAATGACTAGAACATGCTCAAAATGACATGGCAAGATTGCAACTAATAACAGTTTCAGGCATTGGCAGAAATAACATCAGGTTGCAATGTTTAGAGCTATGAAACAACATGTTACAGGAACTTATCATGGCAAACAAAGGCATGGCATGAATCTACTAATTGCATAGAACAAAAGTCCTTTAGTGACCATAAGCCAAAAAGGATCCGAAAATATAGTAACACCCATGTCAATATCGAAAGTTTCGTTAACAGATTCAGCAACATGGCATGTCAAAAACTGATAACAAGTAGGCATGTTTACAAGCTCAATGCACTCACTACAGAGCCTTATATGAAGAACTAAGCATACAAACATCAAGAAGACATGGCATAGAAGACATACATGGCAAGAACAACATCATAGCATACACGGAACAACCACAACAACCTTGACAAAATTGAATAACATGTAAACAATCTGCAAGGAAACATTTGATAGCAAAAGTAGAGCTCGATTGACTCAAGCTAGACTACTCCATAATTGCAAACAAGGGCATGGATGGATATAACAAGACATGCTTTACAAAACCTCCTTACTGAAGTATCTCAAAATATGCATGGATCTCTTGGTAGCATCAAGTTAACATGGCATCAAAATATCAGCTAAACAGGGCTGAAATCAGCAACATCAAGACACCTAGTTTGCATGCTTGTGCTAGTCACCACATAGATCACAAAAATACATAGCAAGCACCACTGGAAAGAAGACATGGCATATTACAAAACACATGTAGGACTCAAGTCCATAGGATGCACACATCAATCATGGCAAAAATGACAAAAGTGCAAGTTCTGATAAAAATCAGAAACTAACATCACATAGCACTCTTCTAACAGCATTTCGGGCAGCAAGATGAGCTCAAATGAAAATGATGAAATGAGATGAAATGATCTACTCTTCGAGACGAACATTTTGACATATTACACGCGCAAAACTGAGCAACGATGACAGAGATATGATGCAATGAAATGGAACAAAATTACTGCAGATTTCGGGACTTAGTGAAAATATCACCTCCGGGAAAGTCAACCCGGGACGGAGGCGTGCGGGACGAGGAGATCCGGGTTCGGGGAAGCCGTTTGGTTGGCCGAACTGGTGGATCTGATCCAGGCCGGACCGGATCCGACTCCGGCGAAGCTCCGGCGAGCTTGAGCTCCGCGTCCCATGGCGAGAGAGAGAGCGCGCTTAGAGAGAGAGAGAGAGAGAGACCGGGAGAGGTGGGGAGAGGAGCAACGGAGAGATCGGCGGCTCACCGGAGGCGCGAAGGCGAGGTCCGCCGGCGGTGGCGAGGGACGGCGGGCCGCGGCGGTCGCCGGCGCGGTGGTCGCGGAGGCGACGGCGAGGCGACGGGCCGCGAGAGGTCCGGCGAGGCGAGGTGGCGGGCCGCACGAGGGACGGCGGCGCAGCCGGGCGGCGGCGGGCGAGCCTGCCGGGCGGCGGCGCGAGGAGTGAGGGGGCGGCGGCTTCGCCGGGCGGCGGGACGAGCGGCGGCGGCGGGCGCTGGCCAGCGCGGGCGGGCGGACGGACGAGAGGCGGCTGGGCCCGCCACGGCCCGGGCGGCCGGGCGGCGCTGGAGGCGGCGGCGCGCCACGTGGCAGCCCCGATTATGCGCGGGCGGCGGCGCGAATTAGTCCGGGCGGCGGGTGGACACGTCCGGTGGCTGCGGAGGAGCTAGACTAGGGTTTTGGACCAAATTTCAAGGGTGCCCATATAAATAGGTAGAGGGAGCTAGGAGAGTCCAAATGAGGTGCGGTTTTCGCCTCGCGATCGTGATCGAACGACCGAGAGCATGGAGGGAGTTTGGTGGGTTTTGGGCCACTTTGAAAGGGTGTTGGGCTGCAACAAAGAGGCTTTTGCGGTTACCCGGTTAACCGTTGAGTATCAAACGACCTCCAAATGATCCGAACTTGCCAGCGGTCTACCAGTGCTATACCAAGGCCGCTTGACAAACCTCGGTCCATTCCGAGACCGCTTAACACCCGCACATGAAAAGAGGTAAAAGGGGCGCGGAGACATAGGAGTGCCGTATTGCAAAACGGACAACGGGGAAAATGCTCGGATGCATGAGACGAACACGTATGCAAAATGAAATGCACATGATGACATGATATGAAATGCATATGATGACATGGCAAAGTGCAACACGCAAGCACATGACATGGCAACACCGACGAATAACTGGCAGACACCTGGTGCATCGAATCTGGGGCGTTACAGCTGCGCTACCGTCGAGGACGCACCATCGAGCTGCACCGGCAAGTGCAAGAAGATGATGGCAGCTCCGCCGAAGACCAAGAAGGTGTCCGCCAAGGAGGACGGCACTGGTGGTACCTTCACCATCAGTGCCACGCTTGACCCTAAATAGGAAGGCGAGCTCGTTGCTTTCTGCTGGGCGAATGTCGATGTGTTTGCATGGCAACCATCCGACATCCCCGTGTTCCTGTGAAAGTAATTGAGCACCACCTAGCTGTCTGTCCTCATCGCGCGCCCGTCAAGCAAAAAGTCGAAGCGTGCGGTGGAGCGCCAAGAGTTCATTGCGTAAGAGATCAAGAAGTTGGAAGCAGCAGGCCTTGTTAGAGGAGTACTCCATCCCACGTGGTTGGCCAATCCGTAGTTGTACGCAAGGCAAATGGGAAATGGAGACTTTGTATTGACTTCACGATGTTAATAAAGCTTGTCCCAAAGACCCATTTCCCTTGCCACGATAGACCAGATTGTTGACTCCACGATCGGATGTGATCTGCTTTCATTTCTTGATGCATATTCAGATATCATCGATCTTCATGGCGTAAGAGGATGAAGAGAAACCGCATTCATTACACCATGTGGCACATACTATTTCATACGGATGCCCTTCGGTTTGAAGAATGCTGGTTCAACGTTTGCAAGAGTAGTCCATGATGCTTTTGAGCCCCAAATGCACAGAAATGTAGAAGCCTACATGGATGACATAGTGGTCAAGAGCAAGGACAAAGCAACTCTGGTTCAAGATTTGGATGAGACCTTTGCAAAACTGTGCAAGATCAACCTCAAGCTCAACCCCGAGAAGTGCGTGTTTGGAGTTCCTTCCGGCAAGCTTCTCGGGCTCTTCGTGTCTCAGCAGGGAATTGAAACCAATCCCGACAAGATTAAGGCCATTGAGAAGATTGACGCACCAAGGCGCGTCACGGATGTTCGAAGACTTGCCGGTTGTGTGGCTGCTCTCAGCAGGTTTATCTCTAGGTCTGCTGAGCGCGCCCTGCCATTTTTCAAGATTTTGAAAAAGGCAGGTCCAATGAAATGGACTCCCAAAGCGGAGGCTGTGCTGCAGGACTTGAAGAGGTACCTGTCCTCCACCCCAATACTTGTCGCACCTAGGCCACAAGAGAAGTTGCTGCTATACATAGCGGCAACCAATCAAGTGGTTAGTGCTGCGTTAGTAGCGGAGAGGGAGGCGGATGATGAGCCGGCAACCGAGGCAGATGCATCCAGCGACAAGCAGGGGGCTTCACCGTCAAGCTCTGGTCCCGACAAGAACAGATCTGCGCAGGATTGCGAGAAGACGCAGAAAACGATGGTGCAGCGCCCAGTCTACTTTGTCAGTTCCCTTCTGCAGGGGGCTAGGTCAAGGTACTCTGGCGTGCAGAAATTGCTTTTCGGCCTCCTCATGGCCTCGAGAAAGCTGCGCCATTACTTCCAAGCACATGAGATAACAGTTGTCACTCGCTTTCCGCTGAAGAGGATATTGCAAAATCCAGAAGCAACAGGCAGGATTGTCGAGTGGGCACTGGAACTGTCAAGCTTTGGCCTCAAGTTTGAAAGCACTTCAACTATCCAAAGAAGAGCACTGGCAGAGTCTATAGCAGAGTGGACGCCGACGCAAGATGAAGAAATTCCAGAGACGAGCATCCCCGTCAAGGAAGCAAGTAAAGAGTGGCTGATGTACTTTGATGGTGCCTTCTCGCTGGAAGGCGCCGGTGCCGGCGTGCTTCTTATCGCACCCACCGGAGAGCACCTCAAGTACATAGTCCAGATGCACTTTTCCAAGGAGCAAGGAACAAATAATACTGCAGAGTATGAGGGTTTGCTTGCCGGTCTCAGGATTGCAGTGGACCTTGGGATCAAGAAACTTATTGTCAGGGGTGACTCGCAGCTTGTCGTCCGCCAAGTAAACAAAGATTATCAGAGTCCGTTGATGGAAGCCTACGTTGATGAAGTGAGAAAGCAAGAGGAACACTTTGAAGGCCTGCAAATGGAACATGTTCCAAGAGCTCAGAATGATATTGCTGATGGCCTGCCAAAGTGCGCCGCACTCAAGTTACCTGTGGAACCAGGGATTTTCGTGCTCAAGCTGACTCAACCAACTGTAACACCATCAACTGGACAGAACAAGAAGAGGAAGTTGGTTTCTGGTGACTACTTTCCGGCAGAGCTCCCTGAAGCCGCTGCCAAGAAGGTCCCCAAAATCAACACAGATAACGCTGAGGAGCAGTCTGCTCCGACAAGCCCTAGGGTTTGTTTCGTTGAAGCAGACGCTCCCGACAAGTTTTGCTCCGGCAAGCTTGCCGGGGATCATCAAGCTCCGGCTGAGCCGCTGGTTCTTGCCGTAGAAGCTGGTGTTCCCACAGCGGCAGATGTGCCTTTAGTTCTTGTTGTCGAGCCGCAAGCTCCAACATGGGCACAGCAGATCGTCCATTTCCTTCAGACAGGAAAACTTCCCGAAGAGCAAGAAGAAGCGGAGAGAGTAGCCCGGCAGTCAAGTATGTACCAGTTTGTTGATAGCACACTGTACAGAAGAAGACTCAATGGTGTGAAATTGAAGTGTATTTGCCGGGAAGATGGACAGAAGCTGTTGGCAGAGATACATGGAGGCATATGTGGTCACCACATAGGCGCAAGAGAACTTGCCGCAAAGCTTTCCGGCAAGGTTTCTTCCGCCGAAGCCCTCCAGATGCAACGCACAAGTAACCAAGTGTGAAGCGTGCAGTTCCATTCCAAACAGATACACCAGCCAGCTCAAGCTCTCCGGACAATCACTTTATCCTGGCCATTTTCGGTCCGGGGTTCGACATCTCGGCCCTTCCCCGAGCTGTCGGGGCTTTGAGTACTTGTACGTCGCAATCGACAAGTTCACAAAGTGGCCGGAAGTGGAAGCAGGAGGAAGGTGACAACACAGTCAGCAGTCAAGTTCTTCAGGTCAATTGTTTGCCGCTTTGGGATTCCTAACCGGATCATCACCGACAACGGCACACAATTCCACGAAGTCGCACCTTCATGCAAGACGCCCAAGATCTTGGCGCCAAGGTCTGCTTTGCTTTGCTCACCCGAGAAGCAACGGTCAAGGAGAGAGGGCAAACGCTGAAGTGCTGCGAGGACTCAAGACCGAACTTTCGACAGGCTGCACAAGTGCGGAAGAAACTGGATTGAGGAGCTGCCGGTGGTTCTTTGGTCGATCAGACGACGCCAAATCGAGCCATCGCCGACACCGCTCGCTCTAGTCTATGGAGCAGAGGCAGTTCTCCCCACGGAACTCAGATACGGGTCACCTCGAGTGCTCGCTATGATGAGCTTGAGCAAGAGCAATCGCGACAAGATGACGCTGCTCCTTGAGGATGATCGCCTTCAGCTGCTGCACGAGCTGCTCGTTACCGGCAAGCTTTGCGCCGCTACCATAGCCGCAGTTAAGGCCAGAAGTTTCGAGGAAGGCGACCTTGTTCTTCGCGCGCTCAGTCCGCCAAGAATTCCAACAAGTTGACGCCAAAGTGGGAAGGCCCTTATCGGGTGAAACGAAGTCACTAGGCTGGCGCTGTCCGCTAGAGACCGAAGATGGCGTTCGTGAGCAACTCCTGGAATATAGAGCATCTTCGCAAGTTTTGCCTAGAGCGCGATTGCCGAACCTGCTCAAGCAACCACCCTTTTGTACAAGTCTTGCCGCTGTTGCGTGTAATCCTTTGTACAAAGCCGGGCGCAGACCCCGTGCATCAGTAAAGCTTATATGTTGAGCACGACTTGTCAAATGCATGCTTTCATAATCCTTTTTTGCATGTGTTATCTGACATTTTGTGCAGCATCCACACCCGGTAAGCAATAACGAGCCACTAGGCTCCATAACTTTATTTTCTCTTCTTTCTTCTCAAAGAAAGGAAGGTTCCTTCGCCCACAAGTTAGCCGGGGAAGGAGAAGATAATGGTGTGGGCCGCCAAGTGTCGCCGAGGAAATATCGCTTGCGGGTAGCTTAACGACAGAAAAGCTAAGTTGCCAAAGTTTGAGCAATCAGTTTTAAATTTTAAGTTATCTTCCTCGAACAATAGTACTTTGTATGGAAAACCTGTGCGCGAAGGAACCAACTCGCGGCTGGTTTGCGCCCTTACTTTGTTTCGAGTCCGCTCAACAACTTAAGTGAGCTGCAGCCGATTGCGACAAGGTTGCTTGTCGGAGGCGGCATCGCCAACAGGCTTGCCGACGCTCCGCACTCAACATGATGCAAAGGTGCCCGCACCGACAAGTTCCCTAAAAGCGTAGGGCACAAACATACAAAGGAAGAAATCGAGTAAAGGAAATAACATTGCAATCGTTCGCCTAAGATAGAGTATATTACAAAAATAACATGTCGCAGATCTAATAAATTGTTCTCCTGAACATGGTCTGCAGCGACAAAGGAAAGATAAATTTGGCGGCCTAGTCCACGCGGGTCGCCATCAACCTCTTGACTCCGCCACCCTGTCCACAATGGGTGCGACAAGGGCCTTGAGCGCCTAACGCCAGCAGTTGGCGGCAGGGACTTGAGGACGCGGCGGCCGACGCTGGATTGCGGAAGGCCACCTTCATCAGCACCTTCAAGAGCCCTCAGACAGATTTGGCGCGACTCGCGGCCAGCTGCTTTGGGATCTCCTCCCGAGTCACTGGAGAGCCCTCAACACGCTCTTGAAGAACAGGCTGAGCTTGGCGCTGGGCTGGAGATGCTCGTCGGTGGAGTACCGAGATCCACCATCCCCATCTCCATCAGCTCCTTGTCAATGGCGGCGGTGGAGATCACCTCGTCTTGTGGTGCGCCTGCGTCTCCGTCGACCGAAGAGGTAGTACGCCCCGCAGCTCCTTTACGCCGAGCTGGGGTCAAGAGGGCCCGCCTTGCGCAGCGCCACGAGCCGCTGCTGCTCGGCCGACTTCACAACCTTCCCCTTGTCGCCTTTCGGAGCCATGGCAGAGGCGGTGGAGGAAGCCGACGGCGTTGATGGCGATGGTGGCGATGGGGAGCAGGGCGTTGCTCTCTTCTGACCAGAGAAGAAGGGGGGGGCGAAGGTGGTTTTTGATATGACAGCAATGGCGAGGTGGGGCGTCCTGCCCCCGATTCCTCTGTTTATAAGGAGGGAGAGGGGGCGGACATTCCGCTTTTCCAATTAAAGAAAGCCCCCACGATCTCTCCCACAATGCCACGTCCGGACCGTGCCGTTTGTGGGGGCGTGGTGGGTCCCAAAGCAGTAATCGCGCGATCTAGGCAGCGTGTCTGCAGACTGCTTTTGGGCCTGGCCCAACAGAGCTTGGCGCCGTGTGTGGCCCAGTTCGGGGCTCTGCCGGTGTACTAGAGTAGGGTACCCTAGTATCCCGAACTCGCACGGACAGTTGCAGCACCAGCGGCAGGGTTTGCCTAGTGACCGCCAAGGTCCTCCGCTGCTCCTTTGGAGCCATTCAAGAACAAAGAGTTCAAGGCCCGGCAAGAGGAGCTTGCCGGGAAGGCCACTCAGGGAACGAAGGAAACAAGACCCGGCAAGAGGAGCTTGCCGGAAGGCTTGGTGAGCGACAAGCCCCGAGCGCGACAAGGATTCAGCCGCTGCAAGGTGCTTGCCGCGCAGAGCAACCTCTCTTCATCTCCGCCCAGCTCATCCGCCAACGTGTCGCCGTGGGGCTATTCCAGCGTCGCGTGTCAAGAGGCCGTGCAGCCAGCGGGAGCAGAGATAAGCGGCCGACAAGCTTACCATCGTGGCAAACGGTGGTGCACTTGACGGTCCTTTTGCACTGTTTTAGGCGGCAGGGACGGGCATTTATTGATCTTGTCCTCGCCGTCGAGTTAGGTATATGCACTGTACATCGCACAAGTCGGTGTACCAACTACTGTTTTTCCATTTGTACACTCGCTCACGCTGCCACTGTGGTGACCCCTTGAGCCTATAAAAGGAGGCCCATGTGCAACGAGAAAGGGTTCGCCCGCTCGTTCATTCGACTCACTCGAGACTACACTCACTCAAGCTAGGTTTTGTAGCTCCCATTGCTCCCTAGCAAGAACATAATACGATCAACCAAGCAGCAGAGGAGTATTATCTCTCCGGAGAGCTCAAGCTGGGTAAACTGCTCATGTGCATCGCCGATCCGCTCTTTGTGCAATCTCCGCCCCCTCCGAACCACAAGGGACTCGGTCCGCCAGTCCCATAGGTGTTCGTGGGTCACGATCAGCTTCCCGACAATCGACAAAAAAATAGGGAATGGAGATATCCAAAGAACCTTGCAACCAATGAATCCAGCTGTAGGCAATGGCAGATCCGCGGGAAGCCGTGCATACATGCCCTACATCTCGTGACTGTTATTGGAGGTGAAGATGGTGAAGTTGATCAGTATTGCTCTGAATATTTCTCTATTGCCAAATTTAGGACTGCTTATACTGAAGATGTGCCTGCACTCTTGGGAAAAGACCAATGGAACATAGTAGACCCAGGGTTCAAACTCCATTCTCCTGTACTGACTACACTACCAGGAAGACCAAGGAAAAATAGGATAAGAGCTGGTGAAGAGGGTCGTGTAAAAAAGCAGCGCAAGTGCAAAAGATGTGGTATCCTAGGGCATATTGCTAGGCGTTGTACCAATCCAGTTGATGCATCATTTGGAGAAGAAGAACAATGGGTAGCTGCAAATGCATCAGCAGAGGAGAATGCAGCAAGTTTAGAGAATGAAGCAACTGAAGTAGCAGCTTGGTATGTGTGCAACCTTTCCATTTTTTTGCATTTGTTCTCTCTTTTTTATCGATGGCTAAGCTTATTTCTGTTTGACCTAGCTCTAGGATAATTAGAGGCACAAGACAGAAAAGACCTAGAGAGGAAGAAACTTCGGTTGAACCATCATCTGATGCGGAATTTGAAACCATGGCTTTCGAAGGTTTTAAAGCTATAAGAGAGGAGGAAGTTATTTTGTCTGAAGTTCCTTTAAATATTAGTGAGCCCACAGATGACCGTCAACTAGTCATCACTTTCTCGATCAGTCAAAGCTCAACAAAACCACCACCACCAGAAGTGAAGATTAGAAGAAACAAGACAAAGCTTTCAAAAGCACAAAATATCCCAGCCAGGGAAACCAGAAGCAAGACGGTTAACCCATCCCGGAACACAAGGAGCAAGGCAAAGATTTGAATTTGAACTTGAATGCAAGTCATAAAATTTGAACTTTAAAGATTTGTAATAAGGATTCTGTCGTCAATTTGAAGTGCTGTGAAAACTTGTAAGGTGTAATTATTCTATTTGTAAACTTTGAATTTGAACTACTGAGGCAAACTTTGAATTTTAGGCAAACTTTGAGTTTGAAACAACACTAGAAGTCCATTCCCCTGTGGTGTGAGTTGCACAGTTTGCTGAACTATTATAAATGTTAGGTGATCAATCCAATCTCTTTTGCGTCGTAAAACTTGTAGTCATGAGAAATGTGCTCCAAATGAGCTCCCAAGCTAGGGTAAACAACCCCATTTGTAATCAAGTTTTTTTGGACCTACTCCAAACGAGCCAAATATTTTTTATTAACACCAAATAAATCTATATAGTGTAGATTCGAAGAATCACTATTTATTGAATTAATTTTATATTTTTTGCATTTTTTCAAAAAAAACATACTTTAATAGAAAAACCATTTAAACACGTTTACCATATGAAAATGGAAAACTAAGTTCAGATCCTTCTTATTCACTTCGAAATCAAGCTTTGGTGATTTTTTTGATTTTTTTTATTTTCAAAAACCGAAGGGAAACCCTACCTCCTCTCCTTGGTGTCGGGGGGAAGAGCTGATCGTGCCCCACGAGCACCTACGGGACCTGGGTCCCTTTGTGGTTCGGAGGGGGGCGGAGATTGCACAAAGAGCGGGTCGAGGCGATGCGCACGAGAGGGTTTTACCCAGCTTCGAGCTCTCCGAGAGATAATACTCCTACTGCTGCTTTGTGGATTATCTTCTCTTCTTGCTAGGGAGCAATGCGGGCTACAAAACCTAGCCTGAATGTGATGAACTAAGCTGGAGCTGGACCGAAAACCAGCCGAACCTCCTCTACGTTGCCCTCGGCCCTCCTTTTATAGGCACAAGGGGTTACCACATGTGGCAAGTAGACAAGGCTACAATGGTAAAAACATAGGTAGGTACACCGCTTTATGCAGGTACAGAATCTATACCTAACTCGACGGCAAGGGACAAGAGTCATCAATGCCCGCCTCGATGCCTCAACAAAGGTAACAGGACCGTCAAGTGCACCTCCGTCCGCCACGATGGTGGCTTGTCAGCGCTGCTTGTCGCTACTCTCCGCTGGCTGCACAGCCCATCGACACGCGTACTTGGGGGAGCCCCGTGGTGACACGTTGGCGGGTGAGCTGGAGCGGAGATGAAGAGAGGTCGCCTGCCCCGGCAAGCGCTTTGCCACGGCAGGAACCTTGTCGCGCTTGGGGGTTCAGCGCCCGCCAAGCCTTCCCGGCAAGCTCCTCTTGCCGGGGGCCTCGTTTCTTTTGCGCCCTGAGTGTCCTTCCTGGCAAGCTCCTCTTGCCGGGGTCTTGACTACTTTGTTCTTGGATGGCTCCAAAGGAGCCGCTGAGGATCTTGGTGGCCATCAAGCCAGCTTTGCCGTGGGGCGCTGCAACTGTCCGTGCACGAGTTCAGGGTACTAGGGTACCCCTACTCTAGTACACCGACAGGAGCCCCCGGGCCTGGGCCACACACGGCGCCAAGCTCTGTTGGGCCAGGCCCAAAACAGTGCACGGGCGCGCGTGGTCTTGATTACGCCGTTACTTGCCTTGGACCCACCACGCCTCCCATTTAACGCACGCACCCACCGCTGCTCTCCAGAACGGCACGCGTTAATTGTGGTGTCGTGGGTGAAGTGGGCGGCGTGTGAGGTCGCCTCATCTGTCGCCTCAGTTCTGCATCTCCGCCACGTGGTTCCCATGCACTCGGGGTCACGGGCGGTGGAAGTGGGAAGCCGGGTCGTTGTGAGCAGAGGCAGCAGGTCTGCCCTGATTCCCTGCTCTCCCTGTGCCTTGATTCGCCGAGCGGGGCGGCCGAGCCCCCACCTTGTTTCTTTTAAGAAGGGCGGAAGGGGAGCGTAGAAGCCCGCACCCTCCCATCTCTTTCTTTCTTCAGCTTCTGCTCCCCTTTCTCCCTTTCGCTATGGAGAAAGGGAACCTTGGTTCTCCATCGGTGGCGGCGAGGGTCGCAGCGAGACAGCGCACCCCTCCCAATCCCACGCCCGGGGTGGCAGAGCCAGCCGCAAGGGGAATAGGGAGGGGGCGAGGTCGTGGACGAGGCCGAGGAGCCCGGGGGAGAGGCGGACGAGGCGGTGCGCCGTCTCCGCCTCCTGTCAGCATTCCCCTCCGGGCGAGGTCGTGGGCGAGCTCGAGGCGCCGGGAAGAGGCGGGCGGGCGGCGTGCCGCCTCCGCCCGCCGGGCGGTTCCTCTCCCATGGCGGTCCATACGGGGACGCACCCTTGCGAAGTTCTTCGTCAAGCTTCGCTGGCGCTGTCGCCGCCTCCGCTTCCAGCCCGTTCGCGATGGCGATGGAGTCGGATCCGCCGAGACGTTGAGATTGCACATGAGGGGCTGGGATTAGCGCACGCGAGTCCGCGTTGTATTCCCAGCCCCTAATGTGATGTATCTTGATCATGGGTGGAAGACGTTCGCCCGTATCCACAACCTGCTGGCGGGGTTTACCTTCC
The DNA here is from genome assembly GCA_021605205.1 of Aegilops longissima. NCBI lineage: Eukaryota > Viridiplantae > Streptophyta > Magnoliopsida > Poales > Poaceae > Aegilops > Aegilops longissima. The sequence continues at coordinate 60,437,793 of CM038678.1, read as the reverse complement.
ATTTTAAGTTAATGGAGGGTGACCTCCTCTCCGTCAAGGTCTTCGGGATCTTGGCACTGGGCAAGGTGCTGCGTGGATAGCTCCTCCGACAAGGACGATTCCTCCTCGAGCGAGAGTGGCGAGGAGGAGAGCGACAGCGACGACGAGGGTAGCGGGCCCAACTAGTTGCCGAGCGCCGCTCAGCGCACCGGCGACCCCATCATCCGTGTCGCTGCTCCTTGAACTCCCGGGTCGCCTCCTTGGGCGGCTGGCGTGGGGAGGCTGCGGAAGGGAAGAGGGATGGCGACAAGGCCGTCAAGTCGAGTACGAGGGCGAGTGCCCTCGACAAGCGGCCGACGCCCCGCCGCCTGCCTTGAGCCCCACTTCGGCGCCGCCGTCCCGTCAAGCCTTCGGAGAGCCCCCGGCATGTTCCCTTGGTGCCTTCTGGCACCTGTAGCTCGCGTAGGCGCTCCTTTTGCCCTTCCCGCCTCCTTAATCTACCTCCTGAAGATAGGGACAGAAAAGGGATTACGGGCATCTTATCTTTTTAATTTGTAAGCCTTCGGGCCTTATCTGCATTTAAGAACTTGTAATCCTCTCTTTCATGTTTTTCACTCTCCACGGACTGTACCCGAGAAGAATGTTTTTAATGAAAGAGGGATGTTTGAGAAAGGATGTAGCGACCTGACCCAAAATCGGTCAAATCTCTGTGTCTGTACCATCCCAAGATCATGCTGGTACTCACAGTACATCGATAAAGTAATCAAAGTTCAATCACACCTGAATATCATTAATCGATTCTCATATAGAGTCTTTATTACAAGGGAATAAATTCGGCTCAAGGCCAACTCATGAGAAATAAACTAAAATGCTGCGGAAGCGTCGAAGGTAAGCGAGTCCATCCGACTCCAAAGGGCAATCGCCAAGCGCGGAGCGTAGCCTCACTCCTGATCGGAATATATCTCTGCAACATAATACGTTGCAGCCATGTAGGTCAGCTTTTGGAATAAGCTGGCAAGTCATGAAGAATAACAATAATAAAGTTACTAACTCTATATGCATTTTGGCTGTGGAGCTCTAAGTTTCATCATTTTGCGAAAAGCAAATTTTATCCTACTACAGTGGACTTGCTTGCAAATTACTACAATTGTTGGTAGTTATTGAGATGGTTCCGCCAACCAATATCTCGTTCCCAAATTATTATTAAGTCATAAACCCATCAAATTAGAGTTAAGTGTTGAGATATCCGAATACTTCCAAGGTCCAGATGCTCAAATGTCCGTGAATCGGGACACGGCTAATCGATTAGGTTATAACACTCTGCAGAGGTTTATGACTTTCCCGCAAGAATCATTCCTCCTTTAAAGTCTTCGACTTCATGGTGTTTGAAGACGGACGAATGAAACAGGGTCTTCCAAAGAGTTCTTCCGCCACCGCCGTACCCATCCAATCCTACCGCTCGCCTACTTCTCGTAGTACCGCCCAGCCAGCTTCACTACAAGGGTCAACCCAGCCAGAGCCCATAATGGCTTGCGGCTGCACAGTAAGCTTCCGGTCATGGGGCATCCATCCTTCTCTTTGTGGCTGGGTGAAGCTTTCCGCAGGATGTCATGGCGCTTCTCCATGCATCCCGCCACCACTGGTGCTCCAGGTGCCCGTCAACCGCCCTCCACCCAAAGAGTGATTTTCCAAGTCCATCTTGATCATTGTAGTCCATGGGTTGTCATCATCATTGACTCTCACATCTTGCTTATGAATTTCACTCATCCCAATTCCGCCTCACGAGCATAGCAAAATAACTACTACGTCCCGGTCATGGTAACAAGGGATTGGTTCATCCTACCACATGATACTACTCAAGTTTAATGACTTCAAGATTTTCACTACTGCATGCAATGGTGGGGTGGTGACAACTACTAATGCACAAAAACATAGGTATAGAAATAACATGATCAAAACTTGCCTTGCTTGATGATCCTCGTAAGCTAAAGAGTCGAGTAGCAAGCTTCAGACTCAGAAACTCTACCGAGACAAACAATAACACAATAAGCATAAAGCAAGAGGATCACACAAGATAACAAAAGTAACATAGCACAACAAAACAATCAAAACCAAATCAAAAGGAAAACTCAAAGAAATCAAATTCAAAGTTTTCCCTATTCCAAACAATAGCAAAAATGGTTTTATAAAACAAAATTCCTCAACATGACCTAATCATGGTTTTAGGTTAACTTAACAGAAAAGGATTAACTAAGCAACTAGGAGCAAAAAGAATTAATTAAAAGCTATTATAAAACTCCTTTCGGGCCTAATCCAATTTCTATTAAGAAAATTAATTTAAAACTTTTATTAATTGTAAATAAAAGTTCATCTAATGGAATGACAGAAACTAACCTAGAATAACTAATCACAAGTTAAAAATAAATTAATTTACTAATTTATTAATTAGGAAAACAGGAACTAATCAATTAATTAGGATTAATAGGATTCTGCCTAGAATTAATTATTTATTAATCCTAAAATACCAAAGTTAATTCCTAGGGTTTGGAAATGTCAAAATAAAGTGATGACAAAAAGAATCATGCAAAAATAATTTTTCTAACTAAAACTATAGCAGATTTGCTATTCTGACTAAAACAATATTAAAGCATTTTTAATTATTTTTAACATAGCTAAATATATGTTTTTCAGAAACTACATAAAATTTGCAATCCAACAAAAAAAGAATCACTCAAAAATAATAAATAGAATAAAAGATATACATTTTTGAAATTTGAAACAAATCGGCTAAAACAGAAAATCAAAATAAAAAGAAAAAAGCCCAATGGGCCTATACTGTGCACTAGGCGTAGTTTAGTCTAAACGGGCCTAGGGTTTAACTAAAAACGAACCGGCCTAACTAAATAAACCTAACTAAAAATAAACCGCTCGGCCGGCCGGTTTTCTAATAAAAACGTACCCCTTCGGGGGTTCTAATCGTGGCCACACGATTGGGATCGGACGGGAGGGTTTCGGGACTCACCGGACTCGTGACGGCGGCGGCGGCGGCGAGTGCTCCGGGCGTTGGGACGTCGGCGAGCTTGAGACGTCGGGAGACGCGGGGAGCTCGGGAAGGGTTCGTGGTGTTGGGGGGGGTCGGGTGCACCAGAGCGGGCGACGGCGAGGGTTTTGGCGGCGGAGGTGAGCTCGGTGTTCGGTGACGCCGAACGGGAGGTGAGGGGTGCGCGAGCTCTCGGGGAATGGGGTGCGGGCTTGGCTTATAGCTGTGGCCTCGGCCCTCTTCGAAGGGGATCGGGGCGTCGGGATCCGGATCCTTCGATCCGTGGATCTCCCATGAGGTTCGGCGTGGGCGGGGGAAGACGACGGGTGGGGCCACGGGTCGTGAGAGAGAGGGGGGGTTCGGTCGGGTGGCCGAATCCTAGGGAGATCGGGCGAGGGGAGGCGCGGGCGGTCGGCTGGGCTGGCTCGCTCGGCTGGGCTGGCCCTGGTGGGCCGGCTTGGCTGGGCCAGGCGCGGAGGGGTGAGGTGAGGCGGCTACTGGCTGGGCCTGGTGGCTGGTGGCGCCTCAAAAGTTTTTCTTTTATTTTTTAATAAAACCAAAACAAAATAAAACCTAAACTATAAATATTTTATATAGGGTATATATATACCAAAATGATCAGGAATATTCCCTTTCATTTGAACATTTTTCCAAAGGCGAATCCAAACTTTATAAAATTCCATTTTTTCAAATTCAAACAAAATTTCAGATTTGAATCCAATTCTTTTGGCATTGTTTCCTCTGATATTTTTGGAGTGTCATGTTAGCTCCTCTCATACCTTTGATCAAGTATTTATCAGCTTAGTTTTTGAATTGCTTCCCACATGCCAAAGTTTGGAATTCAAATTCAAATAACTCAAACTTCAAATGGCATTCAAATTCAAACAAAATGCATAGGATGCTTATCTATAATTGTAAAACATTCCAAATAGAAAAATTTGGGATGTTACAAAGGACGAAAGGCTTATCTGATACAGCAGCCTCCGGCAACTCTGGTTTGCCGCAGACCCCGTCAACTCCGGCTTGCCGCGACCTCCGGCAACTCTGGCTTGCCGCAGCCCCCGGCAACTCTAGCTTGTCGGGGCTTGGACGCCGGCGCACCTTTCTTCTCTTCGCTGTTATTTCAGTTCCGAGAACAATTTAGCTATTGCCGCGATAAGTTATTTTTGTAATATACCCTATCTTAGGCAATCGAATGCGATGTTATTTCATTTACTCAATTTCTTCCCTTGTATGTCTTCACCCTACGCTTTCAGGGAAACTTGCCGGTGCAGGCACCCTTACCGCGAGCGCCGAGTGCGGAACTTCAGCAGCCTGCTGGCGGGGTCGCTACCAACAAGCAACCTCGTCGCGGACTAGTCGCAGCTCACTTTTGTTGAGCGGACTCGAAACAAATTAAGGGCGCGACCAGTCACGATTTGGTTCCTCCGCGCACAGGTTTTCCATACAAAGTACTATCGTTCGAGGAAGATAACTTGAAAATTTAAAACTGGTCGCTTAAACTTAGCAACTTAGCTTTTCTGTTGTCCGTCTTCCGGCAAGGCGACAGTTCCTCGAGCGATGCCCACACCATTATCTCCTCCTCTCCCCCAGTTAACTTGTGGGTGGATGAACCTTCTTCTTGTTTGAGAAGAAAGAAGAGAAAAAGAAAGTTGTGGAACCTAATGGCTGATGATCGCTTACCGGGCGCGGGTGCTGCACAAGATGTTAGTAAACACATGCATATATGATTATGAAAGCATGTATTAGCAAAAATGTGCGCAACCATAGGCTTTACTGGTGCACGGGGTCTGCGCCCGGCTTTGTACAAAGGATTACATGCAACAGCGGCAAGACTTGTACAAAATGGTGGTTGCCGGAACGGGTTCCGGCAACCGCGCCTCATGGGTAAAACTTGCGAAGATGCTCTATGTTCCAGGAATTGCTCACCGAAAGCCAACTTCGGTCTCAAAGCGGACAGCGCGGGCCTAGTGACTCGTTTTACCCGATAAGGGCCTTCCCACTTCAAGGCCAACTTGTTGGAATTCTTGGCGGATTGAACGCTACGAAGTACAAGGTTGCCTTCCTCGAAGCTTCTGGCATTAACTTTGCGGCTATGGTAGCGACGCAAATCTTGCTGGTAACGAGCAGCTCGTACAGCAGCCTGAAGACGATCTTCCTTGAGGAGCGGCGCGTCATCTTGTCGCAGCTGCTCTTGCTCAAGCTCATCATAAGCGAGCACTCGAGGTGACCCGTATACGAGTTCCGTGGGGAGAACTGCCTCTGCTCCATAGACTAGAGCAAAGGGCGTCTGGCCAGTGGCTCGATTCGGCGTCGTCCTGATCGACCAAAGAACCACTGGTAGCTCCTCGATCCAGTTTCTTCCGCACTTGTGCAGCCTGTCGAAAGTTCTGGTCTTGAGTCCTCGCAGCACTTCAGCGTTTGCCCTCTCTGCTTGACCGTTGCTTCTCGGATGAGCAACGGAAGCAAAGCAGATCTTGGGCGTACTGCATGAAGGTGCGACTCGTGAACTGTGTGCCGTTGTCGGTGATGATCCGGTTAGGAATCCCAAAGCGGCAAACAATTGACTCAAGAACTTGACGGCCGATCGTTGTCACCTTCCTCACTGGTTCCACTTCCGCCACTTTGTGAACTTGTCGATTGCGACGCATAAGTATTCAAAGCCCCGACAGCTCGGGGAAGGGGCCGAGGATGTCGAGCCCCTGCACCGAGAAGGGCCAGGATAAAGGGATCGCCTGAGAGCTTGAGCTCGCTGGTGTATCTGTCTTGAATGGAACTCGCACGCTTCACACTTGGTTACTTGTGCGAGTTGCATCCGGAGGGCTTCGCCGAAAGAAACCTTGGCGGAAAGCTTTGCGGCAAGGGCTCTTGCGCCAATGTGGTGACCACATATGCCTCCGTATCTCGCCAACAGCTTTCATCCATCTTCCCGCAAATACACTTCAATTTCACTCCGTTGAGTCTTCTTCTCATGTGATGTTGTCAACAAACTGGTACATACTTGACTGTCGGGCTACTTTTTCCGCTTCTTCTTGCTCTTCGGGAAGTTCTCCTGTCTGAAGGAAATGGACGATCTGCTGTGCCCATGTTGGAGCATGTGGCTCGACAACAAGGACTAAAGGCTCATCTATCACTGCGGTACCATCAGCTTCTACGGCAAGGATATGCGGGTTTGCCGGAGCTCGATGATCCCCGTCAAGCTTGCCGGAGCCAAGCTTGTCGGCAGCGTTTGCTTCAACGATACAAACTGCATGGTTTGTCGGAGCAGACTGCTCCTCAGTGATATTTGCGTTGGTTTTGGGGACCTTCTTGGCGGCGGCTTCAGAGAGCTCTGCCGGAAAGTAGTCGCCGGAAACCAATTTTCTCTTTTTGCTCTGTCCTGTTGATGGTGTCACGGTTGGCTGAGTCAGCTTGAGCACAAAAATCCCTGGTTCCATAGGTAACTTAAGTGCGGCACATTTGGAGAGGCCATCAGCTATATCATTCATGCTCTTGAACGTGTTCCATTTGCGAGCCTTCAAAGTGCTCTTCCAGCTTCCTCACTTCATCGACGTACGCTTCCATCAACGGACTCTGATAATCTTTATTTACTTGGCGGACGACAAGTTGTGAGTCTCCCCTGACAATGAGCTTCTTAATTCCAAGGTCCACCGCAATCCTGAGACCGGCAAGCAAGCCTTCATACTCTGCAGTATTATTTGTTGCTTGTTCCTTGGGAAAGTGCATTTGGACTATGTATTTGAGGTGTTCCCGGTGGGTGCGATAAGCAAAGACGCCGCACACCGCTTTGCAGCGAGAAGGCACCGCCAAAGTACATCAGCCACTCTTTATTTGCCTCCTTGACGGGATGCTTGTCTCTGGAATTTCTTCATCTTGCGCTACGCCCACTCTGCTATGAATTCTGCCAATGCCCTACTCGATAGTTGAAGTGCTTTCGAACTTGAGACCAAAGCTTGGCAGTTCCAGCGCCCACTCAACAATCCTGCATGTTGCTTCTGGATTTTGCAATATCCTCTTCAGCGGAAAGCGAGTGACAACTGTTATCTCATGTGCTTGGAAGTAATGGCGCAGCTTTCTCGAGGCCATGAGGAGGCCGAAAAGCAGCTTCTGCACACCAGAGTACCTCGATCTAGCCCCCTGCAAAAGGGAACTGACAAAGTAGACTGGGCGTTGCACCATCTTCTTCCGTATCTTGTCGCAACCCTGCGCTGGTCCGTCCTTGTCGGGACCAGAGCTTGACGGCGAAGCATCTTGCTCGTCGCTGGATGCGCCTGCCTCGGTTGCCGGTTCATCATCTGCCTCCCTCTCCGCTACTAACGCAGCACTAACCACTTGATTGGTCGCCGCTATATACAGCAGCAACTTTTCTTGTGGCTTAGGTGCGACAAGTATTGGAGCGGAGGATAGGTATCTCTTCAAGTCCTGCAGCGCAGCCTCCGCTTCGGGAGTCCATTTCATTGGACCTGCCTTTTTCAAAATCTTGAAAAAGGGCAGGGCGCGTTCAGCAGATTTAGAGATGAACCTGCTGAGAGCAGCCACGCAACCAGCAAGCCTTCTGACATCCTTAACGCGCTTTGGTGCTTCGATCTGCTCAATGGCCTTGATCTTGTCGGGATTGGCTTCAATTCCCGCTGAGATACAAAGAACCCGAGAAGCTTGCGGAAGGGACTCCAAACACGCACTTCTCGGGTTGAGCTTGAGGTTGATCTTGCGAGGTTTGCAAACGCCTCATCCAAATCTTGAACCAAGGTTGCCCTGTCTTTGCTCTTGACCACTATGTCATCCATGTAAGCTTCTACATTTCGTGCATCTATGGTCCAAAAGCGTCATGGACTACCCTTGCAAAGGTTGAACCAGCATTCTTCAAACCGAAAGGCATCCGTATAAAGCAAAGACGTGCCACATGGTGTAATGAATGCGGTTTTCTTCATCCTCTTCTGCCATGAAGATCTGATGATATCCTGAATATGCATCAAGAAACGAAGCAGATCGCATCCAGCCGTGGAGTCAACAATCTGGTCGATCGTGGCAAGGGAAATGGGTACTTAGGGCAAGCTTTATTAACATCTGTGAAGTCAATACAAAGCCTCCATTTCCCATTAGCCTTGCATACCACTACGGATTGGCCAACCACGTGGGGTGGAGGACCTCGACAAGCCCCGCTGCTTCCAATTTCCTGATTTCTTCGCTATGAACTCTTGGCGCCCAACGCTGTTTCCTAACTCTTTGCTTGACGGGCCGCGGCGTGAGGACAGACAGCTAGGTGATGCTCAATTACTTTCACAGGACGCCGGGATGTCGATGGTTGCCATGCAAACACATCGACATTCGCCCACGAAAGCAACGAGCTCGCCTTCCTATTTAGGATCAAGCGGCACCGATGGTGAAGGTACCACCAGTGCCGCCCTCCTTGGCGGACACCTTCTTGGTCTTTGGCGGAGCTGCCATCGCCTTGTTGCACTTGCGGTGGAGCTCGATGGTGCGCCCTCGACGGTAGCGCAGCACCAAGAGGTGCGCTTGCCGGAGTGGGCAACAGTGCTCTTGCCGGACCTAGTGGTCTTCTTCTTCGCCCCGGGAGCTTCAGCGGTAAGTGGTTTGCTATCTGTCGCGGCTGCTGCATCCCGGTAAATCTTGTCGGCGCAGATAAGTGCGTCTTTCTTGTCGCCATGGACAGAAATGACACTTATCGGGCCGGGCATCTTGAGTAGGTTGTATGCATAATGAGAGGCGGCCATGAACTTGGCGAGTGCTGGACGGCCAAGTATGCCATTGTAGGGCAATGGGAAATCGGCGACGTCAAACGTGACCCTCTCAGTTCTGAAGTTGAGTTCGCTGCCGAATGTTACCGGCAACGTGATCTTCCCTTTGGGCTTGCTCCTTCCTGGGTTGATTCCTTGGAAAGTACCAGTTTCTTCGAGCTCGCTGTCAGGGATTTGAAGTTTCGAGCATTTGAGAGGAGATCAAATTCAGGCCGCCCCGCCATCAACTAGCATCTTTGTGACCTTGAGGTTGCGGATGGTTGGTGAGACCAACATCGGCAAACACCCGACCGCAGCGATGCGATCGGTGATCCTCAATGTCAAAGATGATGGGCGTCTTTGGACCACTTCGAGGTTTGCGGACTCTATGGGCGGTTCTCGCTGCATTGACCTCACGCATCCATTGCTTGAGTTGGCGGTCGAGGTATGCGAGACGCACCACCATCGATGCAAAGGACCTCTGCTGCCTTTTGAAACTCATGCTCATCAATCTCATCGCCCTCATCGCCCTCGCCATCTTCATCTTCATCTTCTTCCTTGTCGCGCCACGGGAGGTCTGCTCCTTGCCGCTGCTTGGCTTTGTCGCGTCCTCCCCGACCGGGTCTCTTCTTACTTGCCGCACCTGCACCTTCTTGGGCTTTCTCCTTGTCTCACCGCCAGATTCAGCTTTCAGAGCTCAACAAGCTGCTCGACTTTCTTGCAGCTCTGGAGATCGTGACCCTTGGTGCGGTGGATTTTACAAGATCTTGCTTGTTGAGCTGCCGGGCTTGTCGGCGCCACGCCACAGCGGTGGCGGTCGGCAACGGTAACCTCCTTGCCGGAGCCACCGCCTTGGCTTGGTTGGCGGCACCATCCTTGCCGGACTGCTCGACAACTAGTACTTGGTTTTTCTTCCTCCTGTTGTTCCGCTGCCGGCTATTCCTTGCCGGGGCGATCCTCTCACTGTCAGATTCCGCTCCCACATTCTCTCCTCGAGTCTTCTTCCTTCTTCAGCAGCGGCACACTTGTCGGCCAGGGCGAGTAGCTCGCTGACGTCTTTCACTTTGCACATCGCCACCTCCTCCTCATCCTGCGATTTCGTACATTCGATGGAATGCACCGATCACCGCAGCAGGGTGGACGCCTCGATGTTGTAGTGCACTCGGCTGAATCTCTGGATGAATTTGCGCAGAGACTCTCCTTCCGGGCAAGCAGGTGGAGATCACTCTCAGGCCATGAGGCTTGTGGTCACCGTGAAGGCGCCAACAAACTGGTGGCACAAATCTGCCAAGAAGAAATAGAGCCATCCGGCAAGTGCATGAGCCAAGATCTGACGCTTGGCTTGAGCACCAAGGGAAGTAGTTGGCGAGGATCTTGTCGCCTCGTCCCCGCAGCTTGCACCGCGATGGTGTAGATGCCGAGGAACTCCGATGGGTGTGTCCTGCCGCCGCACTTCTCCGCACGCCTGGTTTCAAGTTTTTCTTGTCGGGCCACCGACTTGCCGCAGCTCACGAGTGAACGCAGGACAACCCACCGCGACGGACAAGTCACCTGGTTCCCGGGCGCATGCATATCGACATGGGCCCGGCGCGTTGGTCAGATTGACGGCGCGCTTCTCTTCGGCGCTCGATACGGGTTCGAGCGTCCTCTTCTTGCCGTTCCCGAAGAACTTGGCGCTGGTCGCGACGAGCTCGCGGATCCGACGATGCTGTGGAGCCGCTGTCGAGGTGGATCCGGCGAGTCGGCGATCTTGGCCTTCGGGAAGGGGAGTGTACGGTGGCTGCACCCCCGCGAGGATCTTGGACTGTTCTGTTTTAGACAGATTCTGTTTTTGATGCATAGTTTGCTTGTTTTGATGAAACTATCGATTTATATCAGTGGATTAAGCCATGAAAAAGTTATATTACAGTAGAAACAATGCAAAAACAAAATATTAATTGGTTTGCAACAGTACTTATAGTAGTGATTTGCTTTATTATACTAACGGATCTTATCGAGTTTTCTGTTGAAGTTTTGTGTGGATGAAGTGTTCGATGATCGAGAAGGTCTCGATGCGAGAAGAAGGAAGAGAGGAAAGAGCTCAATCTTGGGGATTCCTAAGTCACCCCAAGTAAATATTCAAGGATACCTGCGTTTAAGCTTGGGGATGCCCCGAAGGCATCCTCTTTCTTCAACAAGTATAGGTATGTTTTCGGATTCGCTTTGTTCATGCGATATGTGCAATCTTGGAGCGTATTTTGCTTTAGTTTTCATTTTTCTTTTATGCACCATGCTGGTATGAGATAGTCCTTGGTCGATTTATAGAATGCTCTTTGCACTTCACTTATATCTTTTGAGTATGGCTTTATAGAATGCTTCATGTGCTTCACTTATATCATTTGAAGCTTGGATTGCCTGTTTCTCTTAACATAGACAACCGCCATTTGTAGAATGCTCTTTTGCTTCACTTATATTTGTTAGAGCATGGGCATATCTTTTTTATAAAGAATTAAACTCTCTTGCTTCACTTATATCTATTTAGAGAGATGACAGGAACTGGTCATTCACATGGTTAGTCATAAAATCCTACATAAAACTTGCAGATCACTGAATATGATATGTTTGATTCCTTGCAATAGTTTTGCGATATAAAGATGGTGATATTAGAGTCGTGCTAGTTGAGTAATTGTGAAATTGAGAAATACTTGTGTTTAGGTTTGCAAGTCCCAGAGCATGCACGTATGGTGAACCATTATGTAACGGGTTGGAGCATCGGTGTTTATTGATTGTCTTCCTTATGAGTGGCGGTCGGGGACGAGCGATGGTCTTTTCCTACCAATCTATCCCCCTAGGAGCATGCGCGTAGTACTTTGTTTTGATGACTAATAGATTTTTGCAATAAGTATGTGAGTTCTTTATGACTAATGTTGAGTCCATGGATTATACGCACTCTCACCCTTCCATCATTGCTAGCCTCTTCGGTACCGCGCATTGATTGCCTTTCTCACCTAGAGAGTTGGTGCAAACTTCACGGTGCATCCAAACCCCGTGATACGATCGCTCTATCACATAAGCCTCATTATATCTTCCTCAAAACAGCCACCATACCTACCTATCATGCATTTCCATATCATTCCGAGATATATTGCCATGCAAGTTCCATCATCATCATATACATGACTTGAGCATTTATTGTCATATTGCTTTGCATGATCGTAAGATAGCTAGCATGATGTTTTCATGGCTTGTCCGTTTATTGATGTCATTGCTATGCTAGATCATTGCACATCCTGGTACACCGCCGGAGGCATTCATATAGAGTCATATCTTTGTTCTAGATATCGAGTTGTAATATTGAGTTGTACGTAAATAAAAGTGTGATGATCCTCATTATTAGAGCATTGCCCCAGTGAGGAAAGGATGATGGAGACAATGATTCCCCCACAAGTCGGGATGAGACTCCGGACAAAAAAAAGAGAAAGGCCAAAAAAAGAGAAGGCCCAAAAAAAAGAGAAAAAAAAGAAGAAAAAAACAAAAAAATGAGAGAAACAGAGAGAAGGGGCAATGTTACTATCCTTTTACCACACTTGTGCTTCAGAGTAGCACCATGTTCTTCATATAGAGAGTCTCTTGAGTTATCACTTTCATATACTAGTGGGAATTTTCATTATAGAACTTGGCTTGTATATTCCAACGATGGGCTTCCTCAAGTGCCCTAGGTCTTCATTAGCAAGCAAGTTGGATGCACACCCACTTAGTTTCAGTTTGAGCTTTCATATACTTATAGCTATAGTGCATCCGCTGTATGGCAATCCCTACTCATCACATTGATATCTATTGATGGGCATCTCCATAGCCCGCTGATACGCCTAGTTGATGTGAGACTTTCTCCTTTTTGTCTTCTCCACATAACCCCATCATCATATTCTATTCCACCTATAGTGCTATGTCCATGGCTCACGCCATGTATTGCGTGAAAGTTGAAAAGGTTTGAGAAACGCCATAAGTATGAAACAATTGCTTGGCTTTTCATCAGGGTTGTGCATGATATGAATATTTTGTGTGGTGAAGATGGAGCATAGCTAGACTATATGATTTTGTAGGGATGAACTTTCTTTGGCTATGTTATTTCAATAAGACATAATTGCCTTGTTGGTATGCTTGAAGTATTATTGTTTTTATGTCAAATGATAGACTATTGCTTTGAATCACTCGTGTCTTAATATTCATGCCATGATTAGACATATGATCGAGATTATGCTAGGTAGCATTCCACATCAAAAATTATCATTTTTATCATTTACCTACTCGAGGACGAGCAGGAATTAAGCTTGGGGATGCTGATACATCTCCGTCGTATCTATAACTTCTGATTGTTCCATGCCAATATTATTCAACTTTCATATACTTTCTGGCAACTTTTTATACTATTTTTGGGACTAACATATTGATCCAGTGCCCAGTGCTAGTTCCTGTTTGTTGCATGTTTTCTGTTTCGCAGAAAAATACCAAACGGAGTCCAAACGGAATAAAAACTGACGGAGATTTATTTTGGAATATTTATGAATTTTGGGAAGTGGAATCATCGCGAGACGATGCCCGAGAGGGCACGAGGCAGGGGGGCGCCCAGGTGTCGTGCACGCCCTTGAGCCTCGTGGCCACCCCTGCAAGGTGGTTGATCCTCTTTCGCCGAAGAAAGCTAATTTCCGGATAGAGATCGTGTCCAAAATTCAGCCCAATCGGAGTTACGGATCTCAGGTTATAAAAGAAACGGTGAAGGGCCAGATATGAGAACGCAGAAACAGAGAGAGACAGAGAGATAGATCCAATCTCGGAGGGGCTTTCGCCCCTCCCACGCCATGGAGACCATGGACCAGAGGGGAAACCCTTCTCCCATCTAAGGAGAAGGTCAAGGAAGAAGAAGAAGGAGGGGGCTCTCTCCCCCTCGCTTCCGGGGGCCATCATCATCACCGCGATCTTCACCAACACCTCCGCCATCTTCACCAACATCTCCATCACCTTCCCCCCTCTATCTACAGCGGTCCACTCTCCCGCAACCCGCTGTACCACCTACTTGAACATGGTGCTTTATGCTTCATATTATTATCCAATGATGTGTTGCCATCCTATGATGTCTGAGTAGATTTTCGTTGTCCTATCGATGGTTGATGAATTGCTATGACTGATTTAATTTGCTTGTGGTTATGTTGCTGTCCTTTGGTGCCCATCATATGAGCGCTGCCAAGGATCACACCATAGGGTTAGTTGTATGTTGATAGTACTATGTATTGGAGGGAAAGAGTGACAGAAGCTTCAGCCTAGCATAGAAATTGATGCATACGGGATTGAAGGGGGACCAATATATCTTAATGCTATGGTTGGGTTTTGCCTTAATGAACGTTAGTAGTTGCGGATGCTTGCTAATAGTTCCAATCATAAGTGCATAGAATTCCAAGTAAGGGATGACATGCTAGCAGTGGCCTGTCCCATAATACTTGCTATCGGTCTAGTAGAGTAGTCAATTGCTTAATGGACAATTTACAACTCCTACCACCACTTCTCCACACTCGCTATATTTACTTTATTGCTTATTTACTTACAACAGCCCCTAGGTTTTATTTACGCTCTATTTATATTCTTGCAAACCTATCCAAAAACACCTACAAAGTACTTCTAGTTTCATACTTGTTCTATGTAAAGTAAACGCCAAGCGTATGAGAGTTGTATCGGTGGTCGATAGAACTTGAGGGAATATTTGTTCTACCTTTAGCTCCTCGTTGGGTTCGACACTCTACTTATCGAAAACTGTTGCAATCCCTATACTTGTGGGTTATCAATGACGATGGCGACGGATTCTCTCCGAGCCCCTGACGGACTCCAGATCAGCCTCCCGAGAGAGATTAGGCTCGGGCGGCCCGTGATCGTAAAACGCGATGAATCTTTCTCTCCGATTTTTTCTCCCCAAACACGAATATATGGAGTTGGAATTGTGGTCGGTGGAGCTCGGGGGGCCCACGAGGCGGGGCGCGCCGAGGGGCAGCGCGCCTCACCCTCGTGGAAAGAGTGTGGGCCCCGCCTTGATTCTTTCACCAGTATTTTTATATTTTCCAAAAATAATCTCCGTGAAGTTTCAGGTCATTCCGAGAACTTTTGTTTCAAGACAAAAAATAACACCATGGCAATTCTGCTGAAAACAGCGTCATTCCAGGTTAGTTCCATTCAAATCATGCAAGTTAGAGTCCAAAACAAGGGCAAAAGTGTTTGGAAAAGTAGATACGACAGAGACACATCAACTCGCCCAAGCTTAAACCTTCGCTTGTCCTCAAGCAATTCAGTTGATAAACTAAAAGTGATAAAGAAAACTTTTACAAACTCTGCTTGCTCTTGTTGTTGTAAATATGTAAAGCCAGATTCAAGTTTTCAGCAAAGATTATGACTAACCATATTCACAATAACATTTAGGTCTCATGTTTACTTATGTCAATGGCATAATCAACTAGCGAGCAATAATAATAAATCTCGGATGACAACACTTTCTCAAAACAATCATGATATGATATAACAAGATGGTATCTCGCTAGCCCTTTCTGAGACCGCAAAACATAAATGCAGAGCACCTTTAAAGATCAAGGACTGACTAAACATTGTAATTCATGGTAAAGAGATCCAGTCATAGTCATACCCATTATAAACTAATAGTAATGCATGCAAATGACAGCGGTGCTCTCCACTGGTGCTTTTTAATAAGAGGGTGATGACTCAACAAAAAGTAAATAGATAGGCCCTTCGCAGAGGGAAGCATGGATTTGTAGAGGTGCTGAGCTCGATTTTAAAGCAGAGATAAATAATATTTTGAGCAGCATACTTTCATTGTCAACATAACAACCAAGAGATGGCGATATCTTCCATGCTACACACATTATAGGCGGTTCCCAAACAGCATGGTAAAGTTTATACTCCCCCTCCACCAACAAGCATCAATCCATGGCTTTCTCGAAACAACGAGTGCCTCCAACTAACAACAGTCATGGGGAGTTTTGTTTGCAATTATTTTGATTTCATTTGCATAAAGCATGGGACTGGGCATTCCGTGACCAGCCATTTTCTCGTGAGTGAGGAGCGAGTCCACTCCTCTTGAGAATAACCCGCCTAGCATGGAAGATACGGACAACCCTAGTTGATACATGAGATATTCGAGCATACAAAACAGAATTTCATTTGAAGGTTTAGAGTTTGGCACATACAAATTTAGTTGGAACAACAGGTAGATACCGCATATAGGAAGGTATAGTGGACTCATATGGAATAACTTTGGGGTTTAAGGATTGGATGCACAAGCAGATTCCCGCTTAGTACAAGTGAAGGCTAGCAAAAAGACTGGAAGCGACCAACTAAAGAGCGACAACAGTTATGAACATGCATTAAAATTAATAAACATTGAGTGCAAGCATGAGTAGGATATAATCCACCATGAACATAAATATCATGAAGGCTATGTTGATTTTGTTTCAACTACATGCGTGAACATGTGCCAAGTCAAGTCACTCAATCATTGAAAGGAGGATACCGCCTACTATACCACATCACAACCATTTTAATAGCATGTTGGCACGCAAGGTAAACCATTATAAACTCCTAGCTAATTAAGCATGTCATAAGCAACTATAATCTCTATTTGTCATTGCAAACTTGTTTATTCATAATAGGCTAAATCAGAACGATGAACTAATCATATTTACAAAAACAAGAGAGGTCGAGTTCATACCAGCTTCTCTCATCTCAATTAGTCCATCATATATCGTCATAATTGCCTTTCACTTGCACGAATCGAACGATGTGAATAATAATAATAATAGTGCACGGCATTGGACTAAGCTAGAATCTGTGAGCATTCAATAAATAGGAGAAGACAAGGCAATATGGGCTCTTGGTTAAATCAACAATAATGCATATAAGAGCCACTTCAACAATTTAACCAAGGTCTTCTCCTATCGAATTTCAAAGAAAAGAAAATAAATAAAACTATTTACACGGAAAGCTCCCAACAAGCAAAAGAAGAACCGAAATCTTTTGGGTTTTTCTTTTAATTACTACTACTACAACAAGAAAATAAACTAGCTAAAAGCTACACCTAATTTTTTTGTTTTTCTTATGGTTTATCAAACACACAAGAAGAAAGCATAAAAAGGAAAATAAACTAGCATGGATGTTACAGTGAAAAAGTATGAGCACCAACATCTAGCAATGAGTGTGTGAATGTAAATGTAATGTCGGTGACAACACGCATCTCCGTCAG
The DNA here is from genome assembly GCA_021605205.1 of Aegilops longissima. Classification (NCBI taxonomy): domain Eukaryota; kingdom Viridiplantae; phylum Streptophyta; class Magnoliopsida; order Poales; family Poaceae; genus Aegilops; species Aegilops longissima. The sequence continues at coordinate 60,420,761 of CM038678.1, read as the reverse complement.
ACCCCGATCCTAGGTCACACCGATCTAGCATGTAACACATCATATCACTTTGCGGCCTCACGCACGGTATTCCCACCCGTGTCGCTTACCATGGCCCGGGACCGCTTATGCGTCTTTTGGCTCACGATATGATAGTGTCGCTAGCATCCATATGACAAAGAACCCGGCCGACATGGCTAGTCGTGAACCCAAAGCGGCGCTTAACCTATGGGGACATGCATACATGAATCACATCGAGCATGTCGGTCATCAACGATATATTCGGCTGTAGCACTGGCTAACAGGACTCCGTATCCCGGCTGTAGCAGGCTAGGCAGGACTCGAATAACACCGCGACATTTCCCAAGGGATGTATATAGGAACGGTGAAACACATGCCGCCAGCCAAGTGTCCAAGCAGTAGTGCTGGGCTAGCAGGACTCCGTGAACCGGCAGAAGCGGACTACTATCGCCGGAGGCACGAGACTACATTTCCCCATATGAGAGGCTGCCAAGGATAAACAACTAGTTTGTCGGATCCCACACATACCAAGCATTTCAAACATACACACAATATGCTCAATATGTGTAAATACGACGTGGCATCACAACATAACTCTACGACTCAGATATTATTCAATAGGCTCAAGAGCGAGATATTACAAACATGGGTCTCATGACCCAACACTCGAGAGCATACAAGTCAAAGCACAAGCGAAGCTAAACATGTCCGAGTACAAACAACTATAAATGAAAAAGGCTGAGAAGCCTGACTATCTACCAGATCTGCCGAGGCACAAGATCGTAGCTGAGGTAACAAGCTAAATGTCAAGTCCAAGCGGAACTACTAGCGAGACCGACGCCTCTCAAAAAACATAAAATAAGCAAACGTGAGTACAATTGTACTCAGCAAGACTTACATCGAACTAACTACATATGCATCATTATCAAAAAGGGGTGGTGGAGTTTGACTGCAGCAAGCCAGCTTTGACTCGGTGGCTATCCCGAACTACGACGCAAGTAACTCTTTTGAGGTGGCGCACGAGTCCACATATTCACCATGGCAATACACCACTATGGACCCGCCTCCCGCCTCCCTACGAGAACCATCCATAGCACTCACGCTATCTTGCATTTTAGAGTATCCACTTTACTTGTCTATGAACTGATATAGGCAACCCAGAAGTCCTTTTCCGTGGACGCGGCTATTCAATAGATCATATTAAACCCTGCAGGGTGTACTTCTTCACACACGCTCACCACTTACCGCCGCCATACACGACATGTACTCGGCAACCTTCAAGCGGAAGCCCAACGTGGTGTCGGCCACGGCCTACCTAAACACTCAAGTCCCTAGTCCAGGTTTATCGCCTATTCGGTTCCATCCGCAGGAGTCCGCCGAGGTTTCCCATACAGCCCGAACGATGTGTGCAGGGTTCCCGAGATACCAACGGGCACTCGGTACACCGGGCCACGTGTATCTACCGCATCATAGCCCACCCCTAGGGTCAGCGCTACGCACGGCCTCCAACACATATCCTACAAACACCAGAAACTAGTTGCAACTCCTGGACAGAGAACAAGGATGGTTAAGAAGCCGAGAGGGTCCATTGGTTTCGGGCCCAATGCGTGGTAGTAACTGGATCATGGATCACAAACACAGAACTCAGTTCCTGAGGACGGCTGCAATGAGACAACCCACCATGTACTCCTACATGGCCTCTCACCACTACCTTTACCAAATCGTGTTCACACACTTAGCTCACACACACAGTAGGACATGTTCATAACAATTCCAACTCATTCCCGATGAATCAGACCCGACTCAACTCTAAGCAGTAGCAGGCATGACAAACAAGCATAAATGAGTAGGCACAACATGGCTCAAACAATTCCTACTCATGCTAGTGGGTTTCATCTAATTCTTGTGGAATGACAGTCATGCAAAGGATCAAGGGGTTCAGCTACCGCAGCAAGTAACACATGAGTCGTTGTTGTCCTAATGCAGTAAAATAGAGCAGGAGCGAGAGAGTGGGATTGTATCGGAATGAACAAGGGGGTTTTGCTTGCCTGGCACTTCTGAAGATAATATAGTTCTTCATCGGTGTCATCGAACTCATCGTCAGTACATCGCTCAACGGAGGGGCAATTACGACAAAACAAGAGAGAACACAATCAATGCAATGCACATTCACATGAATGACATGTCATATTAAGATACTGAATTCACCTAATGCAATAATAATCCAAGTTAGTTGAAGTGGAATTCAAACAAGGTTGAACTCCAACTCCAAATGCTATTTCATAAATTACCCTAATCATGATTCATCCTATTCAGTGAGGTTAACTTGTTCAAACATGCATGATCATGGCATAAACAGATTCTTCATATTTTTCTGATCATTTTCATATATAAATTATTTCAATCCGAAGTTACGGTTGAATTTCTATGATTTATTAAAGTTTAGGGCATTTTCTGAAATTTCCTGAATTAAATTAAATCCAGAAAATGATTTATGGCGTCGCTCTCGTCGCCACTGTGACGTCAAGGTCACTAGGCGCCCAGGTCAAACCTGACCTGGGGTCCCAGCATGTCGGCACACAACTATTTAACCCAGTTATTTAGCCTTAAGTTAATTCTAACTAAGTTGCTTTGTGGGGTCAGGGGCCCACTAGTCAACGATTAACTAGCTAACTAACCTAGGTTAATTAGTGTTAAGCTAATACTAACTAAATTGTCGGGGGCCCACACATCGCTGACGCACGGGAGGTCAAAGATGGTCAATCCCGGCCAATCTCGCGGGAGTTGACCATGCGGCTCGTCGCCGGGCGAGCCGAGACGGCGGAGGGTGCGGGTTTCCTCCTCCCGTGACCAAATGGCCGGCCGAGGGCGCCTATGTGATCTGGCGCCGTCGCTGCGTCAGTAGTGGCAGCGGCTGGGCCTAAGATGGCCGGAGTCGCCACCGGCGTCGGCCTGGTGGTCGCCGGAGCTCGGGCGCAGCTCGGGTCGACGCCACTGGTGGCCGGGAGGCTCGTGCGAGGCACCCACGTGATCTATGCAGCTGGGAGAAGGTTGAGCACGACAGCCGGGCCACTAGGTGGCCGGAGGCACGTCGGGCGGCGGTCATAGGCGGCGCGGGTTGCGGTCACGATGGGAATGGTGGCTAGAGGGGAGAACGAGTCGGGAAGAGGGGAAACGACTCGGGGCTCACCGTGAGTCCGCTTGAGGGTCAAGGCTCGAGGGCTGACGGAGGCGAATCGACGGCGAGGGGCTCGGGTGCCCGAGGTTGGAGATGACCACGATGTCAATGAAGGTGGCCTCGAGGGCCGTGGATTGGTGGGGTGGAAGAGGGGGTCGAGGCGGAGCTCCTGAGCCCAACGGCAGGGCGAGGGGTGGCTGGTGGCCGCGAGGGCAGCGAGGGGCGGCGACGGCGACGCTCGGTCCGGGCGAGAGAGAGGGAGCAGAGGAGGAAATGGGGTCCAGGGAGAGAGGGAAGAGGACGAGGGGGTTCGGGAGGCGCGTGGCGCCTCCGGGCGTCGAGGGGGGGCCAGGCAGGCTGGAAGGGAGGAGGTGGCGAGCTCGGCGGGTCGTCAGAAACCTCCTCTGCCTCACTTGGCAGAGGTAGGCGATTAGCGGCGTGGCGGTTGGTGGGCTGGGCCACCAACCGGGCCAGCGAGCGAGAGAGGGGGAAAGGCTGGGCCGGTCCTGGACGCTGTAGGTGGGCTGCCGAATGTAAGCTGTAATCCTTCTCTCTTCTTTATTTTTGTTTTCTATTTCTGTTTTGTTTTAGTTTAGTAAAATACTAAACTATTTAAATAAATCCTGAAAATAATTGTGGGCATTAACTGAATTATTGCATAGGCCCTTAACTATTTTCAGAATTGTTGGAGCATTTAAAAATATTAATAGTATTTAAATGCCCCAATTCAAATACAATATGGTTTACTCAAAAATCAAAAAATGTCTTGGAAAAATATCCATCACCTCTGGATATGGTTTTCACCTTTTTCCATTAATCATGAACATTTTTGCAAACCACTTTGGGTTCTTTGAAGATATTTTGAAGTTGAACCTATTTGAATTGTTTTAGTGCTAGGGCTTGGTCATCCCCATTCCAAATTTTCATGAAATTAAACATGATGCATGGATGCAATGCTACTAGCTACAAACAAGCTCTAGGGCTGATCTGGGGCTGTGACAGCTCACCCCCACTAAACAAGAATCTCGCCTCGAGAT